>WSYH01009864.1:0-20075 GCA_036426205.1 Ascaphus truei | reverse complement strand
ACAGCTTGTCCTGGAGGCTGTGAAAGGGAACTCCCGAGGTCTGGTGGCGGCAGTGCGACGACTGGTAACTCACGTCTTGTACATGAAATGCTGTAAACCAACAAATCTGATGTACGCAGATATATTACCCTAACAATATATACACATATATTTTTACAAACTTCACTATGTGCGTTTGCGCTGTTGTCTTTTTTGTGTTTCAGTTGCTATAGGGGCTCCACATCCCTATCAATATAGCTGCAGACTACTGGTAATCGATATAGAGGTTGTACAATTTCATTAAACACTAAGGTGGTGAAGGGTAAAACATTAGAGGTAGTAATTTGCGCACTTTATCCTGTTTGCCATTCTTTGGAATGTGGCGGGAGCTCCATGTAAGCCAAAAGGCAACACCCTATACTGAAAGAGGCCATCTGGGGTTGAGAAGGCTGTCTTTTCTTTTGCCCTTTCTGTGAGGGGAACCTGCCAGTACCCTTTTGTTAGGTCTAGGGTTGTGAGATATCGGGCTTTGCCCAGTCTCTCTACAAGTTCATCTACCCTGGGCATAGGATAAGTATCAAATTTTGACACCGCGTTTAGTTTCCGGCAGTCATTACAAAACCTTGTTGTACCATCTGGCTTTGGGACTAAGACTATAGGTCTGTTCCACCCACTTTGGGATTCCTCAATTGCGCCTAGTTTTAGCATTTTTTTAACCTCTAAACTTATAGCCTCTCTTTTGGCCTCTGGGATTCGGTACGGTTTAAGGTTAACTCGGACCCCCGGTTCAGAGACTAGGTCATGTTCAATTACGCTAGTTCTACCTGGCTGTGTAGAGAAGATTTCTTTGTTTCTTCTCACTAAATTCTGAACCTCTCGTTTCTGATGAACGGACAGGGTTTCAGCTATGCTAACCTCTGGGTCAGTTTCTTGATTCTCTGACGGACCTGGGGGTACTAGGGTTAACAAGACTTCTCTATCTTTCCAGGGCTTGAGTAGGTTTATATGGTAAATTTGCTCAGGTTTCCTCCTACCTGGCTGTCTTACCTTATAATTTACTTCTCCCACTCTTTCCAAGACCTCATATGGCCCATGCCATTTAGCAAGGAATTTACTCTCCATGGTGGAACCAGAACTAGTACCCTATCACCTGGAAAAAAAATTCTGACCCTAGCACCCTTATTATACGTATTCCTCTGTGCTTCTTGAGCTTTCTCCATGTGTTCCCTCACTATGGGTAGGACTGCAGCAATGCGGTCCTGCATCTGGGCAACATGCTCTATTACACTTCTGTAAGGGGTAACCTCGTGTTCCCAAGTCTCTTTGGCTATATCCAGTAAGCCCCTTGGGTGTCGGCCATACAATAGTTCAAACGGGGAGAAACCTGTGCAAACAATCCCAGTTTTTCCCATCTTTATCGACCGCCCGCCGTAACATGCTCTTTAAGGTTTTATTGAACCTTTCCACTAAACCATCTGTTTGTGGATGATAGACTGAGGTTCTGAGATGCTTGATTTTTAGGAGTTTACATAGCTCTTTTGTTACTTGGGACATAAATGGTGTTCCCTGGTCAGATAAAATCTCTTTAGGAATTCCGACCCGGGAAAACAGAACTACTAACTCTTTTGCTATGTTTTTAGCAGAGGTGCTACGTAGGGGAACTGCCTCCGGATATCGGGTGGCATAATCTAATATTACCAATATATGCTGATGTCCCCTAGCAGACTTTATTAGGGGTCCTACTAGATCCATAGCAATCCGGTCAAATGGTACCTCTATTATGGGAAGGGGTACCAATGGGCTGCGGTACGCTTTGAACGGGGCGGTGATCTGACATTCTGGGCATGAGGAGCAATAATTCGTAATTTCTGCCAGAACCCCAGGCCAATAGAAGCTTCGGAGAACCTTTTCTTTTGTCTTTTCCACCCCTAGGTGTCCCCCCAATGGATGACTATGTGCGAGGTGTAATACTACGTTACGGAATGTCCGTGGTACCAACAATTGTTTAGTTGTAACTGATTTCCTTTTATCAACCCGATATACTAGATCGTTCTCTACCTCGAAGTAGGGGTAAGCAAGTGACCTATCTGGTTGGCCAAGAGTACTATTCTGGTCCCGTATATTTCCCCTTGCTACCGCTAATGTGGGGTCCTCCCACTGGGCCTTCTTAAAACTCCCAGGACTGACCTCTAGGTCAGCGAGGGTCTTATCCGGTTCTGGGGTGGTAAGTGTCTGATCAACATCTTGATTTGGGGTATTCCCTACCAAAGTAGTGATGGGGAAGGGAATTTTACAGCACTCCTCCTTTTCCCCCTTCTTATTTGGGCCCTCGTCAACATCCATTTCTGAAAAAGGGAAAGGATTTGTTTCTTCTAATACTTCGTTATGGTCCGCTATTGAACTCTGGGCGCTATTCTGAGCGGGGGACCACATTTTTAGAAAATGGGGAAAGTCGGTCCCTATTAACACATCATGTGCCAGTTTGGGTACAATACCCACCTTGAAATCTAAAGAACCAAACTCTGTTTCAAAAAAAACATCAACAGTGGAATATTCATGATTATCCCCATGTATACAACAAATTGCCACTCTTTGTGAACTGTTTCCCTGTTTCTTCTTAATGGGCAACAGGTATTCGGACACTAGTGTGACCATGCTCCCAGAGTCAAGAAGTGCCCGAACCCTCCTACCATTAACCTTTACAAATGCCCACAGATGGTTATTCAAGGGGTCCTCTGGGCTAGGGCCCATACATTGGGACCACAGCGAATAAGGTTCCACGCTGTTGCATTGCATGGGTTCATCATTTAGTGGGCAGATTTTTGCTGTGTGGCCCCTCTCATGACAATTTACACATTTAGGTACATAGTCTGTGTCCCACTTAGAGCCTTTTCCCGGCTCCCCGTGTTGGCTATTGCCCTTAGTGTGCGAGCCACTGTTGCTGGTGCTGCGTGAAGGTGGTCGCCGCTCTTCAGCGCCCCTTAACCCCGGTACCCTTTTACCGTCTCTGGAAGAGTCCTGGAACCTCGGGTAGTGGGGTTGCTCCACGACTGCGGGTTGCGGGTGCTCTTCTGCTGCATTGTACCTTTCTACGAGGGCCACAAGCTCATCCGCATTGTGGGGGTCACTCCGACTGACCCAACGGCGTAAGGCAGAGGGAAGTTTCCTCAAGAACTGGTCCATGACCAACCGTTCCACGATGTGGCTTGCTGAGTTGATCTCGGGTCGATGAGGTCATACATCTGGCTTCGGGTGGCTTTATCCATCGTGAAGGACCATGCGTGAAACCTTTGGGCACGAACAGCCGTGGTTACGCCGAGGCGGGCGAGGATCTCGAACTTCAATTTTGTATAGACGTTAGCTTCGGCTAGCTCTAGATCAAAGTAAGCCTTCTGGGGTTCGCCGCTTAGGAAGGGTGCGATTAGACCAGCCCACTCAGCTTCTGGCCATCCCTCTCTCTATGCCGTGCGTTCAAACGTGAGAAGATAGGCTTCCACATCATCCGAGGGTCCCATCTTCTGAAGGTAGTGGCTTGCCCTGGTCATTTTCGGAACCTTGGCTGCCTCTGCCAGTGGAAGGTTACTGATAGTCCCCCTCAGGATCTCGAGTTCCTGCTGTAAGCCCTGAGCGAACCGTTGTTGCTCCTCTCTCAGCAAGCGGTTTGTCTCTTGCTGGTTTGCATTCGCCTGTTGCTGGTTTGCATTAGTCTCTTGCTGGTTTATTAACAGCCGTTGCTGGTTTGCATTAGTCTCTTGCTGGGCTATTAACAGCTGTTGCTGGGTTTCATTCGCCTGTTGCAGGGCTGCATTAATCTTTTGCTGGGCTTCATTCGCGTCTTTCTGGACAGCGACATTGCGTACCAGCGCACTCACCACGTCTTCCATCTTGTTTGGAAAGAGAAAAAAACCTTTTTTTTTTCCTTGTTAAAGTTCTTTAACTTACAGACCTTTTAGTGTTCTGCCCGCATTCTCCACCATATGTGACAAACAGCTTACTCCGGGGCTTCGCCGTTTGTCCGGGACTGTTAGAACACGGTCTTTTAGGGTAGGTTAAATGATGAGGCGTCACGTACTGTTCCTTTAAACAGGCTATGCCTGGTTTATTCAGTCCCAGGCACTGAGACTGCCACAGTGCATACAACAGAAATACAGCAAAAACAAAAGCTGCTCACCTGAGCGATAACTTAACTTTGATTTCCCTAACTCAGGGGGGAAGTGGCTTTTCCACTTCCAACAACAAAACAAGGTACTTTTGCAGTCTTAGACAAATGAACACAATGATTGAACCTGTTTGGGGAAGAGGCTTCTCCCCACTGTAGTTCAGCAGCCTTCCAGCCTCCAGGCTCTTGGGGAGAGGGGAGAGCAAACAGGAAATCAGTCTTACATACCTGATTTCTAATTAGCATGACAGGTGACAGAAAATCAGGCAGCAGACAAACTCTGGTCTGGATCTCTCATCCCTCAGTTCCAGCGCTTGCCAAACTGTGGGATGGAGTGCATGTATTATAAGGCTGCACTCCCAGGCCAAACAGGATAGAAACTGTTCAGTATCCTGGGAGCCCTATATATGGAATTTATTACCATCCCCTGGTTTCTGTCACACTATATACAAATATATTCAGGGACCATACAAGGAGCTTTCAAAAGAACTATTCATCCCAAAAGCAGTACAAACGACATATGGTCATCACTTAAGGTTGGAGAAAAGAAGATTTCACAAGCAATAAAGGAAAGGGTTCTTTACAGTAAGTAAACACAAAAAACAAAACTGTGCGCTACTACCTAACTACCTATAAAGTTTAAATGTATAAATATATACAGTGCAGTGACTATACCATCAATTTAGTGATAAAAAATGTATAAAAAATTAAACCACAACTCCCACAGTGAGGTAGTTAAACATTAAATAATAAGTGCCACATAACCGTGTTGGGGATAATGGCGTCTGCAGCTGTAAACGCAGGGGTGGCTCAGCACCCCACACACACTAAGAGAAGGGAAACAAAAGAAAACAGCGCACAACGCCAAATAGTGAAGCAAAATTCAACAATATATTATAGAATTAAAAAAAGGGGTAATATATCTGCGTACATAAAAAAGGTGGTAAAAGGATGTGTGTGTATCACACTGTTTACCACTCGGCTGTTAGCTGTAGATTCAGGTGCTTGCTTCCCTCTGCTGCTGCAGCTCAGTTGATTTGGGGCAGGACGTCAGTCTTTTCACTCCCAGAGGGATTTCCCTTAGCAGCCAGGTTCAGCAGCTGGTACTGGGGCTCGGTGAAATCGCTCCTGCTTCCTAGCCGATATGAAGCTGATCCTGTACCTTGGCAGGTGTTCTCATCTGCAGAGAGGTTAAAACGCAGCTTGCTGCTGTCTCACAGCAGTGGTGATTCAATAGGGAAGTTTGAACAGTCTTACAGAGTCTCCACAAATGTGAAAAACAGCACACAGGATGAAATAAAAAAGGACAGGCAAACACATAGACAAAGGCCAATGTAAGCAGATATAAGGCAATAGAATGTTACATCCAACTAGTTTCGTAGAATTAACTACTTCTTCAGGGAGAAGTAAGTAGTTAATTCTACGAAATAGTTGGATTGAACATTCTATTGCCTTATATCTGCTTACCTTGGCCTTGTCTATGGGTGGCCCGTTCCGTTTTATTTCATCGTGTGCTGTTTTGGACATTTGTAGAGAGACTCTGTAAGACTGTTCAAACTTCCCTATGAATCCAACACTGCTGTGAAGACAGCAGCAAGCGCGTTTTAACCTCTCTGCAGAGGATACACCTGCCAAGGTACAGGAGCAGCTTCATATCGGCTAGGAAGCAGGAGCGATTTCACCGAGCCCCAGTACCAGTGCTGAACCTGGCTGCATGAAGGGAATCCCCTTGGGAGTGAAAAGACTGAGTTCCTGCCCCAGATCAACTGAGCTGCAGCAGCAGAGGGAAGCAAGCACCTGAATCTACAGCTAACAGCCGAGTGGTGAAACAGTGTGATACACACTACATGCCTTTTACCAACCTTTTTTATGTACGCAGATATATTACCCCCTTTTTAATTCTATAATATATTGTTGAATTTGCTTCACTATTTGGCGTTGTGCGCTGTTTTCTTTTGTTTCTCTTTACAGTAAGGGCAGTTACAATGTGGAATTAATTACCCATGTAGACTGTGATGGCAGATACAATAGATAGCTTCAAAAAAAGGTTGGACATTTCTTTAGAAAGGAAAGGTACACAGGGTTATACCAAATAAGTAAATATGAGAATTATGCTGATCCAGGGAATAATCTGATTGCCAATATTTGGTGTCAGGAAGGAATTTATTTTTCCCTTATGAGATATCATTAGATGATATGTCACTGGGGTTTTTTGTTTGCCTTCCTCTGGATCACTATACTGCAAGTACAAATATAGGATAAGTATCTGTCGTCTAAATGTAGCATACTGTAGGTTGAACTTGATGGACATATGTCTATTTTCAACTATTATGTAACTATGATGATGTCACCACATAATCTGATAGCTTCAGACGCCCCTAGTTTGTCTTTTTGGGGAGTATTTAGCCCTCTCACATTTTTAGTGATTATTTTTAACCCCATTTTTTAACCTTATTGTAGCTCAACATCTGACACTTTAGACTTCTAGGACAGGAGTGTGCAAACTTTTCCCCCTGCGCCCCCCTGCCTGCCCCCCCCCCCCCCTCCCCCCTCTTACCTTGTTTCAGCATCAAATGACGCTGCGGGGCCATAGCAACGCGATGCCACGTAACCCCGCGTTGTAATTTGATGCCGTGTTGCTATGGAGACATGACGCCCAAAGCCGTGAGATACAAGGTAATAGAACTTACAGAAGCCTCGCGCGGTCCCCCGGCATTTAATTTAAATGCTTTGGGGAAGAGCGCAGGGCCTATGTAAGTCCTACGCCCCCCTCCCCCCAGAAAATCTCACGCCCCCAGTTTGCGCCCCCCTGTTCTAGGATACATGGGGGCTTCTAGTGATTGCCAGGGAATAGGTGTTATAGTGGTGCCCAGTTTCACCTCCATGAAAACTGGTTTAAGGATATTCACCTCGTTACAAAGAGAAAGAGGGATAATGATGTTAAATGTAGGGAGGACGACCTTGCCTACACAGAGGAGCAAGGTCACCATAGAAAACATGCAACAGTCACTCTGAAATGTTGTAATTAATAAATGTTTTCGCTTTTTAGTTGCAATATGAGCTCACTTAAGCTCAACAAGACAACAACGGATCTGTTGAGTATCGGCTCCAGATAAGAGCCACTGCCCTCTTTTTAGCCCTTAATAATCTTGAATGGGAACTCAATACCCTTTCCCTTATCAAATCCACTAAGTTTTTATCTTTCATGTGGAGAAAGATGTCGGTGGACAAAACATGAGACCAATTAGTCTAGTATCCTGGATTAGGTTCAGGTCTCAATCAATAAAAAAAAATCTAAAAAAAAAAAAAGAACACTCCATGTCAAAATATGAAAGCCACAACATTATTAGCATATAAAACCATAAACCATAGATAGCAAACAAGTTGTTATGAGAAAGATAAGTGGGACAGCAAGGATATAAAAAAGGATATAAAAAGAGCTCGTGCTTTCTCTCTTTTGCGGAGTGCAATGTCTGGGATGATTGCGTCACCTCTTTTCGTTGACCACCGTAGCCCATTCCGGTCGCGGAGACTTGGGGCGCACCTGTGCTCTGGTTTGCTCTGTTGAGAGGGTCTCGGGAGCCATGTAGGCCCCGGTTGTGCAGTACATACAGTAAGACCTTCCTCCCTCGTTGTTGCGGACTACGTGCCGTTTTGTGTGAGCATCACATGGCAGGAAGAACCCCACCTACACCTAACCTTAGATTTATTTATTTATAAAATGTTTTACCAGGAAGTAATACATTGAGAGTTACCTCTCGTTTTCACGTATGTCCTGGGCATAGTTAATATGACAAATAATACATGGTTAAAAATACAGTTACATAAATGAACAGGGTATACATTATATACAATACATTGCATGCACAGTTAGAGAAGATGTATATTATGGGCTTATGTAACAGTTACAGACCAGGTTAAAATGTGAGACAGCCTTAGTTTGGAAAGAACTTAAACTGGTGGTGGATGTGAGAGTCTCCGGTAGGTTGTTCCAGTTTTGGGGTGCACGGTAAGAGAAGGAGGAGCGGCCGGATACTTTGTTGAGCCTTGGGACCATGAACAGTCTTTTGGGGTCTGATCTCAGATGATAAGTGCTGCATGTGGTAGGGGTGAGGAGCTTGTTCAGATAGGCGGGTAGCTTGCCCAGAAAGTATTTGAAGGCAAGACAGGAAAGGTGAACTTTGCGCCTGTGTGACGAGTGATGACCAATCTAGTTCTTTGAGCATTTCGCAGTGATGTGTGTTGTAGTTGCGTTGGAGAACAAAACGACAAATTGAATTATAGAGGGTGTCAAGTTTGCTAAGGTGGGTTTGGGGTGCCGAGCCATATACTATATCTTCATAGTCTATAATTGGCATTAGCATCTGCTGTTCGATACGCTTTCTGACCAGCAGGCTTAGGGAGGATTTGTTCCTGTAAATTACACCTAGTTTGGCATAGGTTTTGGATGTCAGGGTATCAATGTGCATTCCGAATGTTAAGTGGGAGTCAAACCATATGCCAAGGTATTTAAAACTAGTAACAGGAGTTAGGGTGGTGTTAGCATTGGTTCTGATCTGGAGCTCAGTCACTGGAAGCTTTAAAAATTTAGTCTTGGTCCCAAATACCATTGTTACAGTCTTGTCAGTGTTTAAAAACAGTTTGTTTTGGGAAATCCAGTTTTTGAGTCTCAAAAAGTCAGACTGACGTATGTGTTGAAGGTCGGAGAGGCTATGGCTGTGTGCATATAGGATTGTGTCATCTGCATACATGTGTAATGAGGCTTCCTTACAAGCTGTGGGAAGATCATTAATGAACACTGAGAAGAGTAGGGGCCCCAGAACAGAGCCTTGCGGGACGCCACAGGTGATATCCAAGGGGTTGGAGTTAGAGCCTGAGATGGACACATGTTGGGATCTACCTGATAGGTAGGACTGAAACCAGTTTAAAGCATGCTTACCTATTCCAGAGCTCTGGAGTTTGTTAAGCAGGATAGCATGATCAACAGTATCAAAAGCCTTTACAAAATCTAGGAATATTGCACCAGTGAGTTGACCCAGTTCCATTTCACACTGAATTTCATTGCAAACTTTTAGCAGGGTAGTTACGGTGGAGTGTTTGGGGCGAAAGCCAGATTGGAATTGGCTAGGGAAATTTGTGTTGGTATAGTAATCGCTTAATTGGATGTGGACACATTTTTCCATGACTTTGGATAGAATTGGGAGAAGAGAAATTGGCCTGTAGCTTTGAGACGGTGTTTTTGTCCCCACTTTTGAAGATTGGGACAACTCTGGCAGTTTTTCAGGTCTTAAGGATATGGCCTGCAGACAGGATAGAGTTGACTATGGAAGCAATTGGTTTGGCAATTGCTGGGGTACCAAGTCTTAGGAACCTAGATTGTAGTAAGTCAGGTCCACATTGGCTGCTTAGTTTTAATTTCAGGAGCACTTGTGTAATCTCCTCTTCGGATACTGGGCCAAATTGAAAATTGTGGGCAGTGTTGGGAGGGGGTGGGGATATATGGGTACTCCCAGGATGAGATTCATGTTTGTGGTTTGAGTTGCATTTTTCTAATAAGTTAGTAGCACACCCCACAAAGTAATCATTGAATGCATTTGCAATGTCGGTGGGGTTTGTCAGAGTAATATCCCCCTTATTGATATTACTTGGCTGTTGATGGTTAGAAGGCTGGTATATATTGTTGATAACCTTCCAGAAGTTAGCTGGGTTTGATGTATTCTGGTGGAGATTGTCAGAGTAATATTGTGCTTTTGCATGCCTTGTTTGCCTTGTCCACATGTTCCGCAGGCATCTGTAGTGATTGAGATCCTTGGTAGTGCCAGTTACTTTGTAGCTTTTCCACAAGGCATCCCTGAACTAGTAGAGTGCTATAAGGTCATGTGTAAACCATGGAAGGTGGGCCCCCCCGTACCCTTATTCTGCGTAGTGGAGCATGGGTATCACAGAGTTTTAAGAACTCGGATTGGAAATAGTCGAGCGCAGAATCAGGGACGGGAATTAAATCGATTCTGTGCCAAGGGCAGTTGTGGGTTAAAGTTGTTGTGGGTTAAAGTTTCTAAATTTTCTAGTGATGAGAAATTTCGGGCTTGATTGGGGCGGTTTAATTTTCCTTACACAGTACACTATTGCATGGTCACTGAAAATGTCAGGAAGGATGCCAGAGGATTGGATTCTGCTGGGATTTGAAGAGAGAATCCAGTCAAGCAAGGAATGGTTGTGCGATTTCAGGTTTGTCCGTGTGGGTTGGGAAATGAGCTGCGATAGGTTAAGCGATTTGATTTGTATCTGGATTTTGTGGTTTTTAAGGTCAAGCCAATTGAAGTTGAAATCCCCAAGAACTAGCAGCTCACTCTTCTCATTCAGAGAGGAAATGTACTGCACCGACACACTTTATTCGAGCAAATACCCGGTATGTACCTGGCAGATACCTGGAATGCGCCGCTCCTCACCTCTGACAAGCCCCGTTGCATTTGCCTTCCCAGCCTGGGTTCATGCCTGGCTGACGGGCGGCTGATCTGTTAAATGATAATGATTAGGATTTAATAGGCTGCAATGCTTCGCGTGTCTACCAGATGGCATAAATTCATGAATTGTAATGCAGTATATATATATGTACTGTGCAGTATTGCAGCCAGCGGGAATAAAATGCTTCAATCCCTGCCGGAAAATAACTCAATGCACTCGGGCAGAAAACAGTCACAAACCTCAATACACCCGGGTATACCCGAATTCGTGGGACTAGCCGAGCTCGAATAAAGTGTGTCGCCAGTGTAGCCAAGAAACTGGGTGATATCAGTCAGGGACTGTAGAGGGACTTTAGGGGGGCGGTAGATGCCAGCAAGCAAGATGGGCTTAGAAAAGGGGAGGCAGATTTTTTCAACTAGGATTTCAAAAGAGTGTGGGCTTGGGGAGCAATTTAACAGTGTAAATTGTAATGTGTCTGCGATATAAAATAACACCCCTCCTCCTCTCTTTGACCTATCTCTCCTAGAAATGGAGTATCCCTGAATGGCAATATGTGCATCAGGAATTTTAGGGGTTAGCCATGTTTCTGTAAGAACGATGGCTTTTGGTTTATGCATAAGGCACCATGCTCTTAGTTTATCAAGTTTGAGCAGCAGGCTCCAGATATTTATATGGGCGACAGATAGATCTTTTTGGAATTTGAAGGGAGTATTCTCAGGGGTATGGGACAGAGTTGAAATGGGAGGGTCTGGGTTAGGTTCAATATCACCTGCTAAAGAGAATAATAGTATGATTAGAAATTTGAGTAGTTGTTTGGAAGTTGCAACTTTATGATGTTTGCCATTAGAGTGAGCGGTGGTTGGTGTGCTGGTTTTCAGAGTTCTCCACCAACATTCAGTAGATAGTGCAAGGCTTTTGAGTAAGCCAGGGTGTATGGTGATGTTGGGCGTGGGCCAGGAGGGAGGAGTTTATAGTGGATAGAGGGAGTAATATTTCCATGAGGCCACGAGAAAGAACAAAGTTGAGGTACATATCAGGTTCATTATGCCAGAGGTAGGGTGGTGGGCGCCAGATCAGGGAAGATCTAAATGATCTCATCCTCCATTGTTATTGGCAATGCTGCTCTTCTTTTCCCTTGTAATAGTGCAATAGTGCAACCTTACTATTACATCTCTTGGTCTTGCTGGTCTGTTGTCACGTGTGCTCACCACAAACAGGACTAGACCGCGGGGCTGAGGTGGGGATGTCTATAACCGCCGCCCTACAACCACGGAGCCAGGTCCGGAGTGCAGAGTCGGAGTCGTGTAGCTGGGAAGGGGTAGGAGAGTTCGGGTAAGTCGTGGTACTTGCTGTGGTCCGTGGTTGGAGAGAGGAGAGTCGTCAGTATCCGTAAGCCGTGGTTGAGGAGTTGAGGGAGTTCAATCGCAAGCCGAAGTCCAGGGGTACAGAAGAGACAGGTCCAGGTACGAGCAGGGGTCACAACACGGTCAGGCAAGGCACAGAAACAGACAAGCTCCAGGAAGTAGCAAGCACAGCACATAAATAAGGGTTTAAGCTTAGCAATGTGCAGAGAGACAGACGAGACATATATGGGCAGGGAAGACCAATCAGGAACCAGCAGATGATGACCTCACACGTAAGCCACCAGCCGATAGGATGGTGCTGGATTGGCTGCACGTGTAACACAGCTGAAGCTACTAGTCTATGTTGCCACGCGGGCGTGTTGTTAGAGAGTAGGCGCTGTGGTGGGAGCGTGCCTCCACGGACGGAGCATCGCGTTGGTGCGCACGCACAGATAGCGGTTCCGCGAGCGCCAGAGGTACCGCCGCATGACGCGTGCTGGGGGCAGAGCCTAGTGGCGATCCTGACATCTGTGCATCTTGACTTCAATGCTCTGTGGGCCTGATCCATGTGTAATTGGCCTTTGGCAGTAGCATATTAAAACCGCAGGATAAGTATGATTCAAGTGGCATTGCTTCCACCGTGTCTGGTATGTTTCTGATGTGGTGGTGGTTTCCACACAATCTATTTCTGCATCCTCTTCTTTTTGTAGAACAATATCAACCTGCTTGTGTAGAATTAACAGCTCTGGCTCTGCCCCCTCTTGCAATTGGCACACCTCCTCAAGCATGTGTATAACTGTATCAGTTGCTCTCCTAATGAGGTCATGTCACAGGAGACCAGGCCATTTACACCTGTTTAGCAGGATCATGCATTGAGCAAAACGAGTTAATGAAATAAATTGTAAATGTATTCACAGGAAAGTGCAAACACACAATGTTACACAAACTGCAGCAAAAAGACACACTTACTTTGGAATTGGGGTTGAAAAACTATACTTTCCTAGGTGTAGGGGTTTATCAATCCAAAGCGTACCCTAAAAAGTCTTGGAACTGAAATCAACCTGCAGTTCCAAACGCCACAGCTCCCCTCCCTCTCCAAAGGGCTGGAATTCACTTGGTGCTTAGAATCTTAGAAAACTTTGAGAGACCTAGGAGAACACTGGAAAAACAAACTCTAATGGGCGCAAGGGGTTATAATACCACTGACTTTCATTCAAAAAATACTATAGCCCAATCCAAAGCGTGAGAAATTTCTCAGCACCCAATCCGAGACAAACTGGTAGAAACAACAGGGTTACCTGGAAATCTGAATGAACCCAGGGGCATGGGTAATTTGTCACCTCTGGCCCTTGTTCCCTCAATGCCACCCGTGGTGACAGGCTCTTGCCAGTCTGGTTCATCTGGTCCACCTATTCATCCCAAGGGCAGTACAAATGACTTGGGGGCATCCTTTTAGGTTGGAGGAAAGGAGATTTCACCAGCAACAAAGGACAGGGTTCTTTACAGTAAGGGCAGTGAAAATGTGGAATTCATTACCCATGGAGACTGTGATGGCAGATACAATAAATTTGTTAAAAAAAATAGTTGGACATCTTTTTAGAAAGGAAAGGTATACAATGATTATGCAAATATGTAAACATAGGAAGAATTTTGATCCAGGGAATAATCTGATTGCCAATTCTTGGAGTCAGGAAGGAATTAATTTTTCCCCTTATGAGATATCATTGTATGTTATGACACTGGGGGTTTTTGTTTGCCTTCCTCTGGATCACTACAGGCATACCCCGCATTAACGTACGCAATGGGTCCGGAGCATGTATGTAAAGCCTTCCTCTGGATCAATAAGTAAGTATAGATATAGGATAAAGTATCTGTTGTCTAAATTTAGCATATGTTGAACTTGATGGACGTTTGTCTTTTTTCAACCTCATCTACTATGTAACTATGTTACTGGCTCACTCAGAACACTGGCTCTGAATGTCCCAGCTCATTTCTGTGCACAAACAGATATTTTTTACAACACACAGTTCCATAAAATATACACTTTAAAAATATCCTAAGTCTTTTGGTTATGGGAAATAGAATAAGAAGCTGCGCGTTATTTCTTACTAGCCATATTCCCCCCACTCTATACAATAAACTTAGGACAGGACTTTTAAAAGTCCCCTCACAACCGTATAGATGATTGGAGTACCCCAGTCCCCTATACTGGTTCTGGGTGACCTGGGCATTTACTGGGTATCTCCATTAACCTAGGGACCCCTTGACTGTTTCAGGGACACCTCACATCCCTGTGCCCCATTACCTTTCTGGGCTGTGCTGAAGCAGGGACCCCTAGTGGTGAGTCGCGCAAGCGTTTTCAAGGGGAGATATTACTGAGACAATGTGTCTACATGCAGCCAGGCATCCGACCTGATTCCTGGGTACATTTTTAGGGGAACCAGCAACTCTGGGCCCTGACTATATAGACAAAATCTGACACCACATCCCCCCCGGCCCCCCCCTGCCACTGAAACTCATACCCCAGCAATCCCTGCTGCTGGCATCCCAGGAAAGGTAAAAACACAATAGTTCTTTATTGTCACATAATTACAGGTAATGCTTTTACAACAGTGGGGTCCAAGAGCTGACACTCCTGAACCCCAAAACATGGATCAGAGGTAACCAAACGGGCTTAACCTTTATTAGTGACCCTGGCTGCCTCTTCACCGTCACAGGTCAGCTCTATGTTAATGCGATCCATAGAATTTTTTTTTTTCCATTTCATTTTGAAAACATGGCTTTCATTTGTGCCATGAAACGAGACATATCTGGTGTAGAGATAGGGAAATCCGTAAAAGAACAAGTTCCAAAACGTCCAAATGTCTTTAGAAAAATACAGTGCGCGCTGTCCCTTAACTCCTATCTCTTCATAGTCAATGGACTTCCCCGTGCAGCTCCCAATCTCCCGTGATCAGCGGGGCAATTTCCAAACACATGTAAAGGGGCGCATAGGAGAAAGAACAAAGACAAAATTAGTCAATTAAAATACAATTTATATGTACACTTGAAACATGTACAACTTACATAAAATAGAGGTGGATCACAGTGATCCCAGTCGTCTGCGATACCCCTGAGGATCAGGCCTCAAGTCACTGAAGCCCCTCACCCAAGTCCCAGTTGTTGAAAAGGAACAGAAGGTTTCCAGCTTCCGTGATGAAAATTAGAAGCCGGATCAGCACTTCTAGCGACGTCCTCGTGGGTATGCGCAACTGCAGCTTCCGTAGTTCGTCGTCACCAACCTTACGTCGCTGCGTATAGCCTCACCGCGACGCGTTTCGTGTCAGAGCGACACTTCTTCAGGGGGTGAAGAAGTGTCTCTCTGACACGAAACATTGTACATGTTTCAAGTGTACATATAAATTGTATTTTAATTGACTAATTTTGTCGTTGTTCTTTCTCCTATGCGCCCCTTTACATGTGTTAGAGAGAGATAGGGTAATGTTGAACCTCCTCTAGCTCCGGCTTCGTGTCCGGCTCAGCTTGAGGGGAGCCGCAATTTTCAGAGGCTGTCAAAGACTGAGATTGCCTCTTTGAGAATAAGGCTATTTTTCTGGCTTTCGGCCACATCTCTTGGTCCGGTGTTACTGCTGATGCAAGCTTCCTGTTGGTAATGAAAATCTTTGGTTGGAGTTCTCAGTATGGAGAAAACGCGTACCCATTAGGCGTCTATCTTCCTCGGTGTTGCGCATGCGCCCGCTACCGCGACTTTTTTTTATTCGGAAACCCAAACGACCACTACTTCCTAATTCATAAAACTTGAGTAGTACTACTTTTTATTTATAAACCTAGCGTACCAATACTTTTTTTAAATTTAGAAACCCAGTGTACCAATACTTTGTTTTATTTACAAACCCACAATTCCACTTCCGTTTTAAGGAAAATGGGGTTTATTTTAGAAAACCCCTCCTTGTTTATATGGCTCAATCTTTCAACCATACCAGTCCTAAGCGCCTGGCCCCAATGTTTTAATAAATGTAAGTCAGTGAAGCAAAGAACAACTACTTTTTTTTCTGCAACTGAATAAAATATGTATATTTGAATAGTGGAATTACACCATTAACCCTACTACATTATTACCCATGTGAAGGGTTAAGAAGGGACAAGGAGGCAACACTAGAGTGTTACATGGCTCAGTGCTTTCGCTATGTTCCTTCCTTACCGGTGGGGTATCATCTTTTGTAATCAGCTCACGATGACAGACTAAGAGAGGACACCTTCACAGAGAAAGCCGATTAACTCCAATGAATAACACCTGAGCCTTCACAAAAGCCTCTCCAAAAATGTACCTCTTTAATATTTCAAACCTCTGCTGCTCCGTCCAGCATCTTGAGTTCCAGTTCATCACACACACGTCCCTCCCCCTCTGTGGCTACTTGTGTTAAGATATAAACACGGGACTGTCTGAGTCTGTCCCTGATAATCTGGAGTCAGGAGGTCACCATAAATTAGATATAAAAGCAGGACTGTCTAAACCTGTCCCTGATAATCTGGAGTCAGGAGGTCACTCTACATTAGATATAATCCAGGACTATCCGAGCCTGTCCCTGATAATCTGGAGACAGGAGAACACCCTACATTAGATATAAACCAGGACGGCAAGTCCCTGATAATTAGCAATAGTTGTAGGAGCGCTCGCCAATCCAGGGAATCCTGCCACATGTGCACATCAATCCAGCGGAGTTGAAGGATTACATTAAGAAGAAGAACGGACAGAACCCCAAAGAACTTGTGTTAAAAAAAATTATATATTTGTTATACAAAACCAAAGTTTCAATCCCCTCGTGGACATTTCTCAAGATAAAAAGCAGTGGTAAAGCAGTGCTACTTATACATCTACTGCACCGACACACTTTATTCGAGCAAATACCCGGTATGTACCTGGCAGATACCTGGAATGCGCCGCTCCTCACCTCTGACAAGCCCCGTTGTTTTTGCCTTCCCAGCCTGGGTTCATGCCTGGCTGACGAGCGGCTGATCTCTTAAATGATAATGATTAGGATTTAATAGGCTGCAATGCTTCGCGTGTTTCTACCAGATGGCATAAATTCATTGAATGTAATGCAGTATATACTATATATATATTACTGTGCAGTATTGCAGCCAGCGGGATAAAATGCTTCAATCCCTGCCTGGAAAATAACTCAATGCACTCGGCGAGAAACAGTCACAAAACTCAATACACCGGTATACCCGAATCGTTGGGACTAGCCGAGCTCGAATAAAGTGTGTCGCCAGTGTAGATGCCAAAGGGAGAGTTAAGAAAGTAGAGGTCGACAGTGATAATAGTGCTATTGTGTCAGCGTCTCCCAAACATCCAGCTCCTAGTCATAGTTCTTTGTCCACCGTGTGTGCTGCTGCGTTCTGTCTGCTCTGGGGTTCCTCTGTCTGTCTGTCTTCTTGTTGCTCCTGTCTCTGTCCTTATAGTTCCTGTTTCCTGTTCCCTTGCCTTTGTTTTGTGTCAGACTCCTATGTCCATGCTTCTGCCTCTAATCTGTTCCTGTACCAGTCCTGTTCTGTATTAGAGTGCTGTTCATATTAAAGGCCCTTGCTATTTAACTAGATTGCACCAGTCTGTTTCCTGCTAGCAAGTCCCAGACCTGTCCTGCTCCCTAGTCTCAGTTCCTGCTCCCCTGTCCTGCTTCTGCGTTCCTGTTGCCGAACCCCACATCTGACCCTGATGTCCCTATTTGCTGCCTGCCTCCGACCTCTGCGTGTGACCCAGACGTTCATGTTTGCCACCTGCCACCGACCTCAGCCCATGACCCCTACAATATTTTCCTGCACCCGCTGTTCCGGCAACCGAGTTCCTACCCGCTCCAGGAGTCTCCCAGTGATATATTGTAACTATGATACAACATGTCAACCTTTCTGAAAATTATCTCAAAATTTGTTACAAAAAGAAGCTGAAACCCCACAAATCATATACAGTAAAATGTTGTAATAAATCTTGCATATTGTAGCTTCTGAGACATTGTATACAGAACCAATGTTTTATTATTAAATTAAAGTTTTTAAGGGCAGTATTATGTAGCACTAGAGCAAAAAAAGAAAGCGCAAGGAGAGAACTATTAATAAAAATATTTGAGTACTTTATGTAAAAAATGTACATGATAAAAACTTACATATCACAAGTTATAATCGGTTCTGATCTCCCCCTTAACAGGGTCCAGTTGTTAAATCAGTCAGGTCCCAACCGATGGAGAGAGGATGGAATTGACTCCCATTCACCCAGATGGAAAGGGATAGGGGATGGCCAAGGAAGGGGAAAGTGGGGGCGCGGGGGGGGGGGGTTTAGGGGGTAGCAAGGGCCTGGGGGGCCGAGCAGGGAGAAAATCCTGTCAGGCCGCAAGTGCAGCCAAACCGCCGTTTGCGGCGTCCTCGTGGGGGAGGCTGACGTCAGGAGTTCATCGTCACGGCAACCGGCGTCACGCGTCACAGAACCAAATGACTCAGAGCCTCTACGCGTTTCGCATCATGTGACGCTTCGTCAGGAGGTGAGTCATTGGCTGGAGAGGCAGTTGTATATATACTGTCTTCTCATTGCCAATCAATCTAAAATCAAGCAGATGGGTATCCTTTCCGTACTTAACCTACCATTGCATGTGCAATACAACATAATAACCCTAAACATCCCAATAAAAGCAAACAAAGATATAGAACATATAAATAATTAAGAAAATTACTATAAACATAAAAGAACAAATAAAAACCATACATGAACAATAATTAACATAATTGAAAATACAATTACAGTACATATTGTAGCTTCTGAGACATTTTAGACATTTTATACGAAACCAATGTTTTATTATTAAATGACAGTATTGAAGGGCAGTGTAACAGGGACTTATGACTGTTGGAAAAACTTGCCTCTAATCCAGCAGTGTGTTGGTTAATTGCACACAAGCAATCAACCAGACTCCACCTGGCTGATTAGGAATGTCAGAACAAACCTGTTCTGAGAAACAGGAAGAGGATTTCCTTAGCTCACAAGGGAGCTGACCAAGCAAAAAGGCTGCAGATTCCTTAGCTCACAAGGGAGCTGACCAAGGAAAAGAAAGACTTCAGAGATTTCCTTAGCCCACAACTAGGGCTGACCAGAGAAACAGTACGCACAGCACACGCCACGCGCACAGGCTGTTACTGGGACCGCAGCCTCAGAGACATCAAACAGACGTGCAGATCCCAGGGCCATCAACTATTATCTTTCCATTTCGTAGTCACAGTCTTACATGCTACTCTAGATTTTCCCGTGATTAACGGGGCAAACTGGATACAGACAGACACAAAAAAGAGGGCGCATAGCAAAAACTAATTGATCAAAATTAAAAATGTACATGGACAAATTATTGAGCCGCAGTTACTGACGTCATCACCCCAAACCGCAGAAAACATTAAAGCGCACTCCGGATACGGGGTAACCAAATGGAAACAGATTCCACAGAAGAGAGTCCGAGCTGAACTCGACCGGCTAGTATGGAAAAAGTCAGCAACGCCAAGCGTCCGACATCACAGCGTGGTGACAAAAAGCTCAACGCGTTTTGCGCAACATACGCTTAATCAGGAGGATGGTCTAAGGATCTCAGGGATGTCGTATAAATACGATCATAAACCCTGCCTCTAAAGTGCGATCCAATTAATGAAATGTTCACCTCTTATGCAAAAGACTGATACAAAAACATCCGGTATGCCCAAGGTACAAAGGTCACAAATCTTCCAAGGTTACTTAAAAGGCACAACTACCGTATTTAATACATTGAGAGATATTGGAACTATTGCAGACAGTAAAATGCTTGTTACAATGGATGTCATAAGTCTCTCGGTGTTTTTCAACGGGTTCCGCGGGCATCCCTAAAGGGTTCAGGTCATTTGAAAATTATGCCAAATACAGAAGAATTTAAAATGCATTTGATCACAGGCGTGCTATTAGAGAGGGTTGGGGCTCCTTACTGTACAATGCATCTGATCTCAGACGCGCTATTAGAGAGGGTTGGAGTTCCTTACAAGGCATCTGATCTCAGACGCGCTATTAGAAAGGGTTGGGGTTCCTTACAATGCATCTGATCTCAGACGCGCTATTAGAGAGG
>WSYH01009863.1:0-24747 GCA_036426205.1 Ascaphus truei | reverse complement strand
AGAGGAGTTAGGGGTGATAGGGAGAGGTATAGCAGACGGATGGTTAGGTGTGTAATAGTGGAGGGTATTAGCAGCGGGGTGTTAGGGTATAGGAGAGGTATTACACATCAGTCAGGAGTGTTAGGGTAGTATGAAGGTATCGGATGTTAGGGTTAGTGATAATGATACGAGGGATGTTAGGGTGGTATAGGAGAGTGATGATGGAGGGATGTTAGGGTGTTAGGAGGTACGCAATTAGTATGGGAGGTATTATCGCGATTTGAAAAATAGCATCATGAGGTGTTAGTAGATTATCGCGATGTAGGGGTAGAGGAGGATAGAGGTATTAGCAGCGGGATGTTTAGGGGTGTATAGGGAGAGGTATTAGCAGCGGGATGTTAGGTGTATAGGGGTAGAGGTATTAGCAGCGGGTGTTTGGTGTGTATAGGGAGAGGTATTACAGCGGGATGTTAGGGTTAGGAGGTATATCAGAGGATGTAGGGTATAGGGAATTAGCAGCGGGATGTAGGGTGGTATAGGGAGAGTATTAGCAAGGGATGTTAGGGTGTATAGGGGAGAGGTTATAGCACGGATGTTAGGGTGTATAGGGAGAGGTATTTAGCAGCGGGGGTTCGTTGGTGTATAGGAGAGGTATTAGCAGCGGGATGTAGGGTGTAAGGGAGAGGTATTAGCCGCGGATGTTCGGGTGTATAGGAGAGTTATCAGCGGGGTGTTAGGGTGTATGGAGGAGATTAGTAGCGGGGTGTTAGGGTGTCTAGAGAGGTATTAGCAGCGGGGTGTTAGGGTGGGTATAGGAGAGATATAGCGAGCGGGTGTGTTAGGGTGTATAGGAGAGGTATTAGCAGGGTGGTTAGGTGTAGGGGAGAGGTTAGCAGCGGGGTTGTTAGGGTGTATAGGGAGAGGTATTAGCATCGGGGTGTTAGGGGTATATGGAGAGGATTAGCAGCGGGGTGTTGGTGTGTATGGGAGAGGTATTAGCAGAGGAGTTAGGGTGTATGGGAGAGGTATTAGCAGCAGGGTGTTAGGGTGTATAGGGAAGTATTATCAGCACGATGTTAGGTGTATAGGGAGAGTATTATCAGCGGATGTTAGGTGTATAGGGAGAGGTATTAGCAGCGGGATGTTTAGATACATAGGTGAGACCTCATGTAGCTATCTGCATTGTTTAGGGACCATGCAGTATCTTCAGCAGGATATCTGATCAGAGATGTGCAAAGAATGGCGTCATATATTAATGAAGAAAGACTGCAGGACCTTGGTATTGCGGCGGAGAGAAAGGGAAATATGGCGGAAACTTAAGATACAAGAGTACAGGGGGCGCGTGTTTCAGGGACAGACGCGCTCCAACACGAGATCATTCTCTGGGGCGAGGGAAGGGGACATCGAGGTGCTTCATGGAAGGGTGGTGGACTCATTGACTCGACTCCCAGGGTACGGAGGCTAATACAGTAAGGAATCTTACAATGCTAGGATAGGCCTAAAACGGTCCTACGTTTCAAGAGAGCCCAAGGATCAGGTATATCACTAGTCTGCTATAAAAACCTCGATGAGCCATTGTCTCTTATCTGCTGCCAGATCTCTGCAGATCTCCTCTATACACTGGCACAATAGAAAGTTCAAAAAAGGGAAAGTTATTTGTTTCTCCTGTGGCACAAGAGAAATCCAGCAAAAGCTCATTCTCTGTTTCAGGGGGCAAAATCTCTAACGTGGCGCTCATTCCTCTGTGTTCTCGGGCAGAAAATCTGTACGTGGCGCTCATTCTCTGTGTTCTGGCAGAAAATCTTGTACGTGTCGCTCATTCCTCTGTGTTCTCGGGGGAAAATCTCGTACGTGGCCTCATTCCTCTGTGTTCTCGGGGGAGAAATCTCGTACGTGGCGTCATTCCTACTGTTCTCAGGGGGGAGAAATCTCGTAGTGGCGCTCATTCCTCTGTTCTGGCGGAGGGAAATCTGTACTGCGGCTCATTCCTCTGTGTTCTTAGGGGGGCAGAAAATTTCGTACGTGGCGCTCATGTCCTGCTTCAGGGGAGAAAATCTCGTAGGGCGCTCATTCCTCTGTTCTCGGGAGAGAAAATTTCGTACTGGCGCTCTTCCACTTTCTCGGGAGAGAAAATCTTGTAGTGGCGCTCATTCCTTGCTGTTCTGGCAGAAATCGTACGTGGCGTCATTCACTCTGTGCTCATGGGGGGAAAATTCTCGTACGTGGCGGCTCATTCCTCTGTTCTCCGGGGAGAAAATCTCGTACGTGGCGCTCCATTCCTCTTCTCGGAGGAGAAATTGTACGTAGCGATTCCGTGTGTTTCCGGGGCAGAAATCTCGTAACGTGGCGCTCATTCCTCTGTTCCAGGGAGAAAATCTGCGTGGCGCTATTCCTCTGTTCTCGGAGGAGAAATTAGTACGTGGCGCTCATGTCCTCTTTTCTGGCGAAAAATCTCTAGTGGCGCTCATCTCTTGTTCTCGGGGAGAATTGTAGTGGCGATCTTCCTCGTGTCTCGGCAGAAAATCCGTACTGGCGCTCATCTCTGTTCTCATTGCAGATCCTTTGAGACTGCGTTTATTTCTCAGAGGGAGGTGGGCGCACTGGAGGAGTGGGAAGGAGCTCTACAGGATGTGATGAAGGAAGTTATGGGCGGTCTCATCGCTGGTAGGTACTCCACTTGGGTTCCACCATGAATCTGGAATGGAGGGTTAAATAAAAAGCATATCAGGATTTCACAGCAGTAAAGGAACAGCCTTCAGGAACCGTAGAAAGAAATAACTAGATGTAGCGAGCCCAACATAGAAGTAACAGTGATGTGTTAGTTTAAATGTGTAATTGAGACCTTATCTATTAAACATATTCATGTTATTAGATGTTGCTACTATGTTGGACTGACATCAATGGGGGGGGAGAGCCATGGTGTGAAATGTCCCAAAGGGGCTC
This sequence comes from Ascaphus truei, assembly GCA_036426205.1. Taxonomy (NCBI): domain Eukaryota; kingdom Metazoa; phylum Chordata; class Amphibia; order Anura; family Ascaphidae; genus Ascaphus; species Ascaphus truei. The sequence continues at coordinate 21,825 of WSYH01009863.1, read as the reverse complement.
CTTCCTTTCTTCAAACAACAATATCACTTCTTCTCTCAGGATTCCCAGCTGAAATACTGTAATAGTCTCGGGGTGTGGACCAGGGCAGCGAGCACCAACCCCAGTGAAATTGGAAGGCAGTCCCTAAACAACCGTGGTGAGTGAGCAAGGCCTGTGTGTTTAACGGAAGGTCCGGGGAAGTGCGATAATAGGCGGTCTCTCCGCTCCAGGGGACCTTTTACCATGTCGCATGCAAATGGCTCTAATCGAGCAGAGGGATTCGGCTTGGAAGCAGCGGGGAGGTTGGAGATCAGTATGGGACTTTCAGAGTGTCAAAATGCCAAAAAGATAGGAGCAAGAATAGGAAATGCTGGAAGGATTGTACGCGGAGCACAGCGACTTCTCCCTGTGAGCATAGGGTGTGATTGTCATTGTTGTTTGCCCTCCCTGTATTCCACCATGGCTGATAAAAATTGATCAGTGTTAATTTAGCTCCAGGGTCCCCTTAGATCTCTGAAATCCTTGGGTGGCTGATTTCTCACCACCGGGAGAAAAATTAGAGCAGGGCGGCAACTCAGTCTAAGGGCCACCAACAGGTCAGGTTTTAAGGATATGCCTGCTTACAGGTGGCTCAGCAGAATGACTGAACTGCCTGTGCTGAAGCAGGATATCTTTAAAACCTACCTGTTGTGGCCCTTGAAGACTGGAGTTGGCTACCCTAAATTAGATGTTTAATTCTCAGCTCCCATTGGCCAGCGTGCGGCAGGGATTTTAAAACGGGTAGGAATCGCAGCATCTCTCCCCGGGTCCCCAAGCTGACATTATTACAATTACATGTGGTCTTATTAGGTTTCATTTTTGTTGTTGTTTGATAATAGTACACCGGTCGGTGATCTGTGTAGCTGTGTGACCCACTTGCTTGTTCCCGAGGATTACTGGAGCATCACCGGTGTAAGTTTAGAAGAATTTAATTGACCCCGTTTCTCTTTCACGGATGTTGGGGCTTTGTTGAGAAAGTGGAAAAGTCGGAGTCCGTGAATTCTCCACAGGCAGAGCTATCCGCAGGAAAACCATAACCATCTACGACCGTACATGGACACATCAGCGCTGCATTAAGGAGACCAAACTCTAACGATATTTTTGAGAATGTCAGACTGCCATTACAAAGCCATTAAACTGAGGACGATAAACGATAGTCCATTCACGTCTGTGCAGAATGAATCACTTCTTGTGGGAACTTCTTCTTGGATTAGGCAATATAGTGACCGCCAAGATGAAGTACGACGAGAAGCCTATAGTGAAGCACAAGTCAGTGGCTGGATTTATGGAAGGACCAGAACCCTGACACTACCGAAGCCATCCACCAGACCAGACACTTTTTTGCCATGCAGTATCTGTAGAAAACCTTACTAACATATAACCGTCTCACAATCCATGCTAGGGTTCACACAGGAGAGAAGCCGTATGTGTGCAGAGACTGGGGAAAGGCTTTTCTCGGTCGACTATTTAAAGCTCACAAACGCTTGCACACAGGGGAGAAGCCCTTCAAATGTTCTGACTGGAGAAGAGTTTTGGTGAGAAGTGTATTCTTAGGAGCACCAAACAACCCACATAGGAAGCGGACAGCTAGTGAATGAAAGGATGCTTCACTGGACTCTTCTGTGCACCAGGTGAATCCCATCTCTGAAAACGTACTTGTGTAATGTGTGTGAAAAGACATTTAGCAATCTTATAACCTAAGGTTCATCAGAGATTCACACAGGTGAAAACATATATACCCAAGTGTGGTAAGAGCTTTTCTCAGATGCTAAGTTGAAGATTCACGCGACAACTCAGAGGAATGGGCACATGAAGCCAGCAGACTAAGGAAGGTTAAACCACTGCTAGGCTTGGAAACTGCACAATGTAATGTGTGTGAGAAGAGCTTCAATCAATCCTACAGCTCAAGGTTCACCTGACTCGACCACAGGGAGAAACCCTACCCATGTGACCAATGCCACAAAAGCTTTTCAAAGGAACCTCTTACTGTCCACAGAGGACTCATAGCGGTGAAAGCCATACCAGTGCATGGAATGTCTAAAGTCTTCAGTGTCATTTCCCACTTCGGGTCCACAAGAAACCACACAGGAGAGAGGCACGCTACAAATGCACAGAGGCATAAAAGTTTCATGACTACTCCTCAATGGTTAGCACCAGAGGACTCCACACGGGCGCCAAGCCATACCAGGGCAACATATGCAAGAAGAGCTTCGGGAGAAGTTCCCTCACCGTGCACAGAGAACCACACTGGAGAGGTCCATACAAGTGCACGGAGTGCGAGAAAACCTTGTGACTGCCCTCTTTGAGAAACCGACAGGATCACACAGGGGGCCAGGGCCCCTTCTATGCCCTCATGTCGATTCCATGAGTTCGCTTTCACCTAGATCGCTGATTCGCACCTAAAACCGCATCACGTTGCAACTCGTTGTACCTCATATTAACATTAACCATTGCAGCGCCTTCAAAGTTCCTATCCAGCCCTATCTTTCGCCCGACTCTACTAGGACCGTTATATGACTCCCCGTTTCCGCTGAAACCTTACTGCCAAATTATGTTGTAACCATACTGCCCATCTAGCAACATTTTCTCCCCATGAGGTGCCAGTGTTCAAGCTAAAGCTGGAAAATCCATCACGCTAGTGCATTACTCAGAGGTATTATTAACAATCTAGATGTAAGTTTCATTGCCTAGCCTGAATACTCAATAGTACCTCTCATATGATACTTGAGTTTAATCTTGACGTAAATGGAGGAGCATAATTTATAGCACATACATGCAAAAGTGACACATTTAAACTACCACGAGCATGTCGATGGCAGGGAAATGTCACTGCTTCAAATTTTCAATAGACTTAAGTTATTGTAGCGGGTGCTGAATATATATCTCAGTGTACAGTAGGCCCAATTAAATACTATAGTTCTAAGCCCAATGCTTAAAGCATTGAGGCCAGAAGATCAGCTGGTCTTTAAACTCTTGGATGGTGGGTGTACTCTGAGGCCCATGGTGGCCCATCATCCTGTTCTAAGTGGTTGGACCTCACTTTCCCAGCCCCCCATGCTACTCCCCCGATTTCACACCCCCCCCCCCCCCCCCCCCCCCCCCCGAGCTTGTTGATATCTCAAGACTAAAGTGTAGCGGAGGTGTGGTGATGCTAATGTTAGAGATCGACTCTCCTTATGTCTGACTCGCATTTAAATGAGGTGATTATACTCCCGTGTACTTCATCGGGATTCGTCTGCTGTTTAATCAATACAAGACATACAACACGATGATACTTTTAAATTAATTGTTTGTTGAAGGGAGAGAGTATCACCAATCCTGTTGTCACCTTAGTTTAAATGACGTTTATATACTTCTGATCGCTTCTGCCGCTGATAGAAAAGCATCAAGCGGACAATTTTAATTAATGTTGGAAGTCATTGTCCCTTAAAGTCCGTATTGTTGGCAGTAAAAAATGCCGAAAGGATTTCAACCAAATGTTCCTCGGCCATGTCAAAAGAACAAAAGTTTGTGAGAGAGCATCTAGCAATAAAAACAAATGCTGCATTACGACACGCCATTATGACCATCCTCTTTATTTAACTTCTGCATAGTACATAAGTCAACTTCAGTGAAACATCGATGGGGCATGACATGAGTCAGCCTTCTCACAACAAGCTGGCTTGAATCAGAATCTCATTCTGGGATAGAAACAAACCCTACAGGACTCACTGACTGCAGCACGAAGAGAAGATCAGAACGCGTGAGCAGATTGGTCAGTTGACATTTCCTGTATATTGAGGCATGTTGTAGATGTTTTGTGGGCAGCGAGCACTTCAAGTTAATGAGCACTGAAATTATCCACCATTTTAACACAGCAGGGTCGACCTGGTAACTCCTGGTCCTATGTTGGAGAGAGTGTAGCTTCCCCAACCCTTTACACCCACGTCATTTGGGGCGGTACGATGTTGGAGAGTTATTATTTATCAATGTGTTACAGGAAAGTATTACCGTGAGAGTTACCTCTCTTCTCTCGTATGTCCGGGCACAGAGTTAAGACAATAATACATGCGTAGCAAAATACATTTAATAAGTGAACAGGTCATACATTATATACACAGACCATGCATGCACAATTAGGAGAAATATATATTAGGGCTATGTACCGTACAGACCAGATTAAATGTGGCAGCCTAGATTTGAAAGACACTGACACGTGTGGTGGATGTGAGTGTCTCCGTAGATTGTTCAGTTTTGGGGTGCACGGTAAGAAGAAGGAGAAACGGACCGATGAGTTGTGAGCTGGGGACATGAAGCTTGTTGGAGTCAGATCGCAATGAGTAGTGCTGATTGGTAGGGGGTGAGAGTTTGTTCAGATAGACGGTAGCTGACCCAGAAAGTATTTAAAGGCAAGACGGAAAGGTGAATTTGTCGGCCTAGACTAAGTGAGAAACTTTTTACGTAGTCTTTAAGCATTTCGCATTGATGTGTGTGGTGTGTAGTTATTCAGGAAACACGAAAACGGCATATGACTTGTAGAGTGTGAAGTTTGCCAAGGGGTTCGAGAGGGGCCGAGCCATATACATGTATCCCATATCGATAATTGGGCATTAGCACTGCTGTGGAATACGTCTTTATGACAGCAGCTTAGGAGGGTTGGTCTCTGTAGAGTCACACTAGTTTGGCATAGGTTTTGGAGGTTCATGGTATCATTGGCCATCCCGATGGTAAATGGGCGTTCAAACAATTGCCCAGATATTTAAACTAGTAACCGGAGTTAGGGTGGTTTTTTTGCGTGGCATTTATAATATATAAAAATGTAATTACAGAAATTGATGCATGATTCCCAACGGTAAGAGCAGAGCTCCAGGATCAGGGCGGACCATCTTCAAAAAATACAGACGAGCTTTTTCAGAGCCCAGCACTTACCGTTCCAGCGGTGTTCTTGCCTTCCTTTTTCCTCAGAAAACGTTTTTATATCCCGATTTGCCATGGTTTTGTGCTGCTTTTCATAGACCAATAAAGAGTGGTCCATAGATAGTTATGTCGTACTTCCCAATCCTTTAAATCGGACTCGTGCCACCAAAAGCATTTGTTTTGCGTTGAACATTCCCCCTACAATACCCCATCGGTATTTCCTTGACATGAAGATGTCCAAGATTTGTATATGAAAGGAAAGGTGCATTACCGAGAATAGAGGAGAACATGACGTAGGATATTGGTAGGGAAGCGCGATTCCTTCTGTCTGTGAGCTTTACTGTCTAATTGTCGCTTCATTAAAACTGCCTATGTCACGGCCGGCATATCCCAGGATGCATAGCCCGTCGGACACTACTGGAACACGCTGTGTGCGGAGTATGGTCCCCAGTTAGGAAACACTTAACTTTAGGGTGAAAAGTGTTGGAAATGTCCTGTGTTCTTCATGTGTACGGTTACAGCAATGCCAGGAAGGTGGGTGATTGACAATATCCAGTGATGCTGTAGGAACGTTGCGTCTTGCATGAAACCGGCCAGGAACCTTGAAGAGCGGTTGAGCACAGGAAAAGGGAAGGCCGATGCCAGAAAAGGGAGGCCGGCTTCCCGAAAAATTAATGAAGTTTCGGAACACAATATAAGGTGCGGTAGTGTGAGACAGGCTATAATTCATAAACACCAAAATTATATACTGGGTTGACCGGACGAGCTAGATATGATAAAAAAGATAATATTCCTTGACAAAGGTGAAACACACGAGATATACAAATAACAGACAAAAATATGACAATTCTGAAAGGTTAGGACAAGAAACGCCATAAGGATACAGGTGGGCCATTTCTTCATAATTCCGTTTCAGCTGTTGACATCACAGCAATGCATGAAGAAATGAAGGACAATAAGCCATAAGGCTGAGCCTGGTTCTATACAATATTTCCCAGGAACACAACCGTTAAACCAGCCCCTCTCCATTAAATCCGTGTGAGGTTGAATTTCTCAGAGTAAAACTTCCTCCCACCAAGGACGTTTAAAAAACTGTTTCCTATCTAAAACTTCAGTTCAGAGTACTTACTGGCACGTGAGAATATTAATAAATCCGTCACGATGCGCTCCCAATGAGACTAAAATTACCGTGTAATACTAAAATAGAGGATATTATAATGTCTCTTAGGACCGGCTAACATCAGGTGGTCTGTAATCATATTTGCGGCTCGGTCCCCCGGTCACATATGTAACCGCTAGCAGGTTCAGCCGAGGACATCTCATAATATTCATATTTAATAATGTCACTCATTTGATATCTAGTGCGTAACCGACACACCTGGCACCCATCAATACATCCTTTGAAGCAGGGACTCGGTGATAGAGAAAATTTGTCCACCGGTGCTCTATTGAAAACCCAATGCCCGCCTGGGTCCTAGCGTATACACAGCAATATGTGTTAAACAGACACCACCCCCTTGTACCTTTTCACACCCAACTTAAACAAGCCTTGAAGCAAGATCGTTATGAAAAGACACCACCGCCTCTAGTATTTTCATAACTGCAGCTCATTAACCCCTTAAGCCCCAGTTGTGGTGGTGCCCGAATGGCCAGGAAACAATTAAATTTATACAGGGAATAAACAGTTGTATGGTGAAAGCAAGCAAAAAAAGATTACGGACACAGTCCAGTAACCCTGTACCAAGGTGAGAGTAGAGGGTGACCAAATGGAGGGTAACCCCTTTAATCCCGGGTTACAAAATCCTGTCTATCATGACAATTAGTTTTATGCCTTATCAAAGAGATGAAAATCATAAAAATATAAACCACAGGGACCAGGGGGGTAACTTCGTCCACAATGCCACCAAACAAGATCAGGTTTAATGGTAACATGCTTAGCACAAGTGCAGTCAGTGACAGCCACGAGAGCAACCTGTGCTGAAGCAGGGAATCATGAAAACATGACCTGTTGGGGGTCCGTGAGGAAGGAGTTTACCAACCCTGTCGTGGACGAACACAAGTTAGGTCTAAGTAAGACCACAGGCTTACTGAACATGTAGAACATAAATCCAAGGCAATCATATACATTGAATATAAGGAACGTATAGGCAATGATCTCTCACTCTCACATCTCAAGTATGCATGTCAGTACCAGTTGTTTACGTTTGTCCTTGTTCCCCTCTAATGAGCTTGTGAGGAAAAATGAAAAGTTGATCGTGTCACATCTCATTGTATAAACAACAACCGCTCCTCAAACTGTTCTACAAAATCAGAATTAAAACAGCTCCGGTGCCTGGCTAGGGAAAAACTAGATACAGAAATCACCATTAGCATTAACCCAAGCATTGCAGGCTCACGGGCCCCTGAAAAATTACACAAAGCAGGCATTTGGCATTTATGTAAAGAGTTTTGAAGAAAACATACTACTTCTCCCTTATTTTAGATAGGTGAAATCACTGGGGGCATCTGTGATAAATCTGTATAAAATCCTGATTGTGTGCGGAACCAGAATGGCCGCTGTTGCGTTTTCAATCAATCCTTTGTCAGGGGAAACTCAGAACTCAATGTATAATTAGATTACCAGATTTTTAAACATGACATTTGCCAGCTCAAATGCTGGACATGGGCAAACAAATCACAAACAGGAAAGTTACAAATATCTTGCACTGCTTGGAGGTGGTAAAACTTGCTATGAAATCAAAGGTGCTTTAAAACTCATTAAAACTGAATTAAGAGATGAGTGATGAGAAAACAGGCACTATTATCTATACTCAGAATTGCATTATTTAAATAATAAAAAAAGATTTTCATGTTTGCGTTTTTAGATGCACTGGTAAAGGGGGGGATCTGGAATGTTTATTTGCACAGACCATCGTCCTTGAAGCTCTCTGGAGCAGGGATCTTGAACTGTGCATCATATGAATACTCTTGTACCCATAAACATATTTGAACACTCGCAATATAAACGTGTGGAAAAACACTGGCTGTTCTGGAGGTAATGGGGCAGGTGACGGAAGTTAATTTTGTTTGCCTTCCTCTGGATATAATGTAAGGACAAACCCTGGGTCCCACCCCAAACGACAAAGGCCTTCTTTTACGACGGAAGAAAAGGATACAAGGACTAGCGATACGGGAGCTTTCCTTAGGCTGCTGATCTCGGAAAAAGGTAGCCAATATGCTTGAGATCAAGGAGCAGGCGGATGGTTTTTTTCTCGGACTTGGGCCTACGTCTGAGGAAAATACAATGAAAGCCCAGATCAGTAGTCTACTGAGTGACATGGCAAGGCGCACCATTACTCCACTCAACCATAAAAGTACCACTAGAGACTTTGTGAGAGCCTATCTTGAATAGACTTGTGGTCTTCCCCACAGGATTGGTCTTTTGGGAGGTGATTCAACTTAACGGAAGTGCAGCTCATCTCCCCTCTGGTGACATGGCTCAGGTGTGATCTTGGGATTTTGGCCGGCTTGTGGCGGAGAGGTAACCAGGCCAATAATAAGGATATTTATTGGCATGGCTGGTTAACCCTTAAACATGTTTTCCCCACCCTAACGTAGTACCTGGTTGCAGTAGAAGCTATCTGGTTAAAGTATGAATGAAAGTGTGGTAACTGGATTGCAAAACAAGGGGAGCCTAGGCTGTGCCAAGCGCTAAATTGGCGAAGTGTGCCTGCGAGGAAGTAAGCTGTATAAGAAGTATCAGTTTGCAGACCACAGACTGAAACTGCCAAAGTCAATTGAAAACGTGGTCGCGGTTTAGCTGAAAGTACTTCTTGACTACAACTTTCTGGCGTCGTTATCCACTAAGCTGAATTGAGGGCACGGCGTCTGTGGGTAACGATCAAAGCCAGGACGGATACATGTATGCCGGTTTGTAACTCAGACCAAAGGATAGGTTCAAACCACAACCCAACACACAGAGCCCCTTCAATTAAGTGGATCACTTGCACTAGGAAGGAATAGCACTCTAATTCTTGGAGTGCAGTTGTTACACATGTTACCATGACTACATTGAGTTTATATTTGTCACAGATGCAGAACCAGACATTTATAAACATATTGTATTTCAATGGTTTTAAATGCAAATTTAGGAAACTCTTTTCGGACGGTCAGGCCAATGAATCCATCACTGCCCATATGTTATGGATGAATGAGCTAGGGATTTTCATCTCTGAATTCAAAGGGACCCTGACAAGGCGGGCCCCAGTGTGCTAATACCGCTCCCTATACACCCTAACATCCCGCTGCTAATACCTCTCCCTATACACCCTAACATCCCGCTGCTAATACCGCTCCCTATAGAGGTCTTATCAGCGGGAGTTGGTGTAAGGGAGAGTATTAGCAGGGTGTTAGGGTGTATCAGTTTCGGAGAGGTGTATAGGAGAGTATCAAGCAGATGGTTAGGTGTGTATAGGGAGAGGTATTACAGCGGGTGTAGGGTGTACGTGGAGAGGTATTAGCAGCGATAGGATGTTAGGGTGTATAGGAGAGGATAATAGCAGATGTAGGTGTTAGGATTGATACTGGGAGTTAGGTGGTATAGAGAGTGATGTAGCAAGGGAGTTAGGGGTGTATAGGGAGAGGTATACAGCAGGAGGTTAGGGTGTATAGGGAGGTATTAGTCGCGGATGTTAGTGGTGTTTAATAGGAGAGGTATTTAGCACGAGGTTAGGTGTATAGGGATAGTATTACGCGGAATGTTAGGGTGTAAGGGAGAAGGTAATGCATCGGGATTTAGGGGTGCGTTCACGGAGGTATGATAGGGAGAGGTATTAGCAGCGGGATGTTTAGGGGGTGTATAGGGAGAGGTATTAGCAGCGGGATAGTAGGTGTATAGGGGGAAGGAGTTAGCAGCGGGTATTTGGTGTTTAGGGAGAGGTGATTGCCAGGGGAGCTGTAGGGGTTAGGGGAGTGTATCGAGAGGGTAGGGGAAGGTAAGTTGCAGCGGGTGTAGTTTGGTGTAGAGGCGAGAGTATTAGCAAGCGGTATGTAGGGTGTATAGGGGGAGAGTTATATAATCAATCGATGAATTAGGGTGTAATATGAGAGGTATTGCAGCGGTAGGGTTTTAGGGCAGTTCTCGGATGTGGGGTTGTCGGTAGGTTGCAGCTGGATGTTTAGGAGAGGTATTAGCGGGTGTAAGTGTCAGGGAATGTGAGTTGGTGTAAGGGAGAGGTATTAGCATTCGCGGATTTCGGGTTATAGGTGAGAGTTATCAGCGGGGTGTTAGGGTGTAGGCGAGGAGTTAGTTACCGGGGTGTTAGGGTGTCTAGGAGAGAGTATTAGCAGCGGGGTGTTAGGGTGGGTATAGGAGAGTATCATTAGCGAGGGGTTGAGGGTGTATAGGTGAGAAGGTATTAGCAGGGGGTGTTAGGGTAGTGATGGTAGAGGTATTAGCAGCGGGTGTTAGGGTGTATAGGGGAGAGTATTAGCATCGGCGGTGTTAGGGGTATATGGAGAAGGGATTTAGCATCGGGGTGTTGTGTGTTATAGGAGAGGTCATTAGCAGGGAGTTTTGGGTGTATGGGAGAGGTATTAGCAGCGGGTGTAGGGTTTATAGGGAAGGTATTATCATGCGGATGTTAGGTGTATAGGGAGAGTGTATTATCAGGGAGTTAGGTGTATGGGAGAGGTATAGCATAGGGATTTTAATACATAGGTGAGACCTTCATGTAGATTCTGACATTGTTAGGACCGATGCAGTATCTCAGCAGGTATCGATCAGAGATTGTGCAAAGAATGGCGTCATCATATTAATGAAGAAAGACTGCCCCCCCGGACCTGTATTGCCCGGAGAGAAGGGAAATATGGCGGAAACGTTTAGATACAGAGAGTACAGGGGGCGGCGTGTTTCCAGGGACAAGACGCGCTCCAACACTAGATCATATCTACGGGCGGTGAGGGAAGGGGACATCTGAGGTGCTTCATGAAGGGTGGTGGGACTCATTGACGCGACTCCACGAGGGTAACGGATGCTAATACAGTAAAGTGAATCTTACAATGCTAGGAAGGCCTAAAACTGTCCACGTTTCTACAGAGAGCCCAAGGAATCAGGTATATCAGCTAGTCTGACTAAAAAACCTCGTGAGCCAATTGGTCACTATTGCTGCCAGAATCTGCGCCCCACTGAATCTCCTCTATAACATCTGGCAATGAAAGTTCAAAAAAGGGAAAGTTTTTGTTTCTCCGGTGGCCAAAGCGAGAATCCGCAAAGCCGAAAATCTCATTCCTCTGTTCTCAGGGGCAAAAATCTCGTACGTGGCGCTCATCTCCTCTTGTTCTGTTCTCGGGCAGAAAATCTACGTACGTGGCCTCATTTTCTCATGTGTTCTATCTGGCAAAAATCTAGTACGTGCGCTCATGTCCCTCGGTTCCAGGGGAAAATCTCGTCTGCCTCATTCCTCTGTGTTCTCGGGGGAGACTCTCGTGTGGCGTGCCATCCTATGTTCTCAGGGGGGTAGAAATCTCTAAGTGGCGCTCATTCCTCTTTCTGGGAGGGAATCGGTACTGGCGGCTCATTCTCTGTTTCTTAGGGGGGCAGAAAATGTTCGTATGCGTGGCGCTCATGTCCTATGTTCCTAGGGGGAGAAAATACTAGTAGACGCTCATTCCTCTGTTTCTCGGAGAGAAAATTCGTACGTGCGTCTTCAGTTCCTCGTCGGAGAAAAATCCTTGTACGTGGCGCTCATTCCTTGTGCTTCTAGGCAGAAAATCTGTACGTGGCTCATTCCTTGTTGCTATGGGGGGCGAGAAATATCTCGATACGTGGCGGCCTCAGTTCTATGTTCTCCCGGGGAGAAAAATCTCGTACGTGGCCTCATTCCTCTGTTTCCTCGGAGGAGAAATTTGTACCGTAGCGAATTCCTGTGTTACTCAGGGGGGCAGAAATCTCGTAACGTGAGCTGCATTCCTCTGTTCTCAGGGGGAGAAAATCTTGCCGTACGTGCGCTCATGTCCTCTGTTCTCGGAGGAGTAAAATTAGTACGTGGCGCTCATGCCTCTTTTCTAGGTCAGAAAAATCTCATACGGTGGCGCTATTCCTCTGTTGTCTTCTCGGTGGAGAGAAAACTTGGTAGTGGCGATCCTGTTCCTCTGTGTTCTCGGGCAGAAAAATCTCGTACTTTGCGTCTCAGTCCTGCGTGTTTCATTGGCCAGATCCTTTGAAGACGTGGCGTTATTTCTCAGAGGGAGATGGCGTCACTGGAGATGGACGAAGGAGCTCTAGGATTGAGGAAGGGAAGATTATGCGGGGCGGTCTCATCGCTGGGGTAAGGTACGCCAGCTCTGGGTTCCACCTATGAATCTGGGAATGGAGGGTTAAATAACAAGATATCAGGATGTTCACAGATAAAGGAACACTTCAAGGAACCGAGTACAAGAAATAACTAGATGTAGACACCACCATAGAAGTAACAGTGAGTGTGTTAGTTAAATGTCGTAATTTGAGACTTATCTATTAAACATAATATTCATGTGATTAGATGTTGCCTACTATGTTGGACTATCATCAATGGGGAGGTGGAGAGCCATGGTGTGAAATGTGTCCCAAAGGGCTCCTCGTCCTTTCTTCAACAACAATTTCACTTCTTCCTCTGCAGGGGATTCCCATCGTGAAATACTGTAATAGTCTCGGGTGGGACCAGGGCAGCGACACAGACCCCAGGAAATTGGAGGCAGACCCTAACCACAACCGGGTGAGTGACAAGGCCTGTGTGTTTAACGGAAGGTCCGGGGAAGGTGCGATAATGAGTGCGTCTGCCCGCTTCAGGGGACTTTACCAATGTCGTCTGCAAATGGCTCTAACAGCGAGGTGCCTCGGTTGGAAGCAGAGGGGAGGTGTGGAGATCAGTATGGACTTTCATAGTGTCAAAAATGCCAAAAAAATAGGAGCAAGAATAGGAATGCCTGGAAGGATTGTACGAGGGAGCACAGCGACCTCTCCTGTGAGCATAGGGTGGTGATTGTCATTTTTGTTTGCCCTCCCTGTATTCCACACATTGCTGATAAAAATTGATCATGTTAATTTGCATCCAGGTTCCCCTTACATCTCTGGAAATCCTTGGGTTGGCTGATTTCTCACCACCGCGGGAACAAATTATAGCAGGGTCGCGCCAGCTCAGTCTAAGGGCCACAAAATGGTCAGGTTTTAAAGGATATGCTGCTTCAACAGGGGCTCAGTTCAGAATGGACTGAACTGCCTGTGCTGAAGCAGGAATCTGTTAAAACCTACCGTTGGTGGCCCTTGAAGACTGAGTTGGTACACTAAATTAGAGTTTAATTCTCCATCCCATTGGCCAGGTGACGGGACAGGGATTTTGGACAAACGGTAGAATCGCACAATCTCTCCCGCCTGTCCCCAGACTGACATTATATGACAATTACATGTGGTCTTATTAGGTTTCATTTTTGTTGTTTTTTGATAAATACACGGTTCGTGATCTGTGTAGCTGTGTGACCCACCTTGCTTGTTCCCGGTCCGTATTACTGTAGTCATCACCAGGTGTAAGTTTAGAAGGAATGTTAATTGAACCCCCTGTTTCTTCTTTCAGCTGGATGTTGGGGTCTTGTGGTAAATGTGAAAAAAGTCGGAGTCCCGTGTAATTCTCCACAGCAGAGCTATCCGCAGGAAAACATAACCCTTACGGTACGTACATGGACACATCAGCGCTGCATTAAGGAGACCAAACTCTAACGGATATTGTCATGAGATGCAGACTGCCTTAACAAGCCATTAAACTGAGGACGATATACATAGTCCATTCACGTTGTGCAGAATGTAACACTTCTTGTGGAACTTCTTCTTATGGATTAGGCAACTATAGTGACTACCTTGCCAATGAAGTACGGACAGAGAAGCCTTAGTGAACACAAGTCAGTGGACTGGATTTATGGAAGGACCAGAACCCTGACACTACGAAGTCATCCACCAGACCAGACCTTTTTTGCCAGCCAGTTATCGGTAAACAACCTTACTAACATACTACGTCTCACAATCCATGCTAGGGGTTCAACAGGAGATAAGCCGAGTGTGTGCAGAGACTGGCGGAAAGGCTTTTCTCGGTCGTACTATTTAAAAGCTCACAAACCTTTGCAACACAGGGGAGAAGCCCTTCAATGTTCGACGTGAGAAGAGTTTGGTGAGAGAGGTATTCTTAGGAAGCCACCAAACACCCACATAGGTAGCCGGAACAGGCTAGGAGAGTGTAAAGGATGCTCAATGGACTCTTCTGCAACCAGGTCAATCCCATCTCTGAAAAGACTTGTGTAATGTGTGTGAAAAGACTTAGCAAATCTTATAACCTAGGTTCATCAGAGAATTCACACAGGTGAAAACATATATAAGCCCAATTGTGGTAAGGTTTTTCTCGAATGGCTAATGTGAAGATTGCACGGACAACTCATCCGGGAATGGCACATGAAGCACAGACTAAGGAAGGTTAAACCACTGCTAGGCTTGGAAACTGCACAAATGTAATGTGTGTGAGAAGAGCTTCAATCAATCCTACAGCATCAGGGTTCACCGGCTCAGAACCCACAGGGAGAAACCCTACCCATGTGACCAATGCCGACAAAAGCTTTTCAAAGCAGAACCCTCTTAACTGTCCACAGAGGACTCCATAGCGGTGCAAGGCCACTACCAGGTGCATGGAAATGTCTAAAGGAGCTTCACTCAGTCATTTCCCACATGTGCGGGTCCAGCAAGAAACCCACAGCGAGAGAGGGCCGCTGAAATGCAAGAGGTGCAATAAAAGTTTCATGACTACTCCTCAATGTTAGGCACCAGAGGCTCCACCACGGGCGCCAAGCATACCATGGATCAACATATGCAAGACAAGCTCGGGAGAAGTATCACCTCACCGTGACACAGAGAACACCACACGAGAGGTCATACAATGCACGGAGTGCGAGAAAACCTTAGTGATGCCCTCTTTGAGAACCGAAGGATCACACAGGGCGGCCAGGTGACCCCCTTTCTTATGTCCCTCACTGCCCTTTCCTCATTCTCATGTTTCGCTTTCACCCTATGCATCCCGCTGATTTCTGCCCTAATTACCGCTCCTTTCGCATCTCGTTTATCTTTCTCATTTATTAACTTCCCTTCCCCCTTCAAAGTCCTACCCCCTTCCCTTTCCCCCTCTTACCTTCCGTTTATCTCCCCCCGATTTCCGCCCTACCTTTACTGCCCCTGTGTCCATCTCCACATTAGCCCCCCTTTTCCCTCACAAGTGGAGGGTGCCAGAAGTGCTTCAAGCTACACACTGAAAATCCATCACGAGTGCAACTGGGAGAGGCCTATAAATGTAACAAGTGCACCAGAAGTTTCACAGCACATACCTGAAAGCTGCACGAGAGACCTCCATAGGAAACACTTGAGTATAATCAGTGTGGAAACGTAACATGGAAGGGAAGCTTAATTGGTGATAAGCAAACTTACATGCAAAACGTAGACACATTTAAGACTAGCCCACTCGTATGTCATGTCGAGGAGGGGAAATTACTCTTACAAAGATTATTTAAATTAGATTGTAAGTTATTGCTAGCGTCTGAATATAATATATTCAGTGTACTGAGTAGGCGTAATTATAATACTGATAGTTTCATAAAAGACCCAAATACCTTAGAGAAAAGACATTGATGGCCAGAAAAGATCACTTGGTCATTTTGCAAAATACTTTATGGTGGGTGTCAACTCAGTCCACAGGTGGCCCATCAGTCCCTGCTTCAGACAGGGGGCCTCACCCCCCCCCCCCACCCCCCCCCGTTCCCCCCCCCCCCCCCCCCCCCCCCCCCCCCCCCCCCCCCCCCCCCCCCCCCTGAGGGCTGTCGTTGAACCAACTGTGTGCGGGGGGGGTGGCTGATGCCCTGGAGTGAGCACACCTGCTTATGTCTGGATCTCCTTTAAATCCAGGTAGAAACATCCCCCAGTGGTACTTCACACGTCGTCTGTGTTTATCATACAAGGAATACACACGTGTAGCTAAAAAGTGTGGTTGAAAGGTAGAGAGATATCAGCCATCCTAGATGCACGCTAGTTTAAATGGACGTGTTGATTACTCTTCTGATCGCTTCTGCCCTGTAATTAGAAAAGCATCCAGAGCGGACATATAGTTTTTTTAAAATTAATTTGTTGGGCAAAGTACAAATCTGTCACCTTAGTAAATGAAAGTCCGTTATAGATTTGTATGGCAGATAAAAATAAAAAGTGCCCGCGAAAGGATTGCAACCAAATGTTCCTCGGCCATGTCAAAAGAACAAAAAGGTATTGTGAGTGAGAGCATCAGAAGTAAAAACATGCTGCATGACGGACAGCCATTATGACCATCTCTTTTATTTAACTTCGCATAGTACATAAGTCAACTTCAGTGAAAACATCGATAGCAATGACATGATCAGTTCTCACAACAAGCTGGCTTGAATCAGAATCTCATTTGGGATAGAAAACAAACCCTACAGGACTCACTGACTGCAGCCGAAGAGAAGATCAGGACGCGTGAGCATGATTGTCAGGTGACATTTCTGATATGAGGCATTTGTAGATTGTTTTGGGGCAGCGAGCATTCAAGTTAATGAGCACGAAATTACGACATTTTAACACAGCGCGACTGGTAACTCCTGGCCTATTGGTTGTAGAGAGGTGTAGCTTCCCCAACCTTTACACCCACGCATGTGTGGGGCGGATACGATGTTGGAGTAGTTATTATTTATCAATGTGTTAACAGGAAAGTAATTACAGTGAGAGTTACCTCTCGTCTCCGTATGTCCGGGCACAGAGTTAAGCAAATAATACATGCGTACAAAATACATGTTACATAAGTGAACAGGGTATAATTATATACAAGACATTGCATGCACAATTAGAGAAATATATATTAGGGGCTTATGTACCGTACAGACAGATTAAATGTGAGACAGCCTAGATTTGAAAGACCTGAAACGGTGGTGGATGATGAGTGTCTCCGTAGATTGTTCAGTTTTGGGGTGCACGGTAAGAGAAGGAGGAAACGGACGGATAGTGTTGAGCTGGGGACATGAAGTATGGTTGGAGTCAGATCGCAGATGAGCTAGTGCTGAATGTGGTAGGGTGAGGAGTTTGTTCAGATAGACGGTAGCTTGACCAGAAAAGTATTTAAAGGCAAGACGGAAAGGTGAACTTTGCCGCCTAGACTAAGTGAACTTTTTACGAGTTCTTTGAAGCATTTCGCATTGATGTGTGTGGTGTGTAGTTATCAGGAGACAACGGCTATGAATTGTAGAGTGTGAAGTTTGCCAAGTGGGTTCGAGGGGCCGAGCCATAACTATGTATCCCATATCGATAATTGGCATAGCATGCGTGAGATACGCTTTATGACCAGCAGCTTAGGGAGGGTTGGTCTTGTAGAGTACACGAGTTTGGCATAGGTTTTGGAGGTCAGGGTATCCACTGTGGGCCCCATCCCGATGGTAAGGGCGTTCAACATATGCCCAGAATTTAAACTAGTAAACCAGGAGTTAGGGTGGTTTTGCGGCTTATAATATATAAAAATGTAATATACAGAAATTGATGCATGATTCCCAACGGTAAGAGCAGAGCTCCAGGATCAGGGCGGACCATCTTCAAAAAATACAGACGAGCTTTTTCAGAGCCCAGCACTTACCGTTCCAGCGGTGTTCTTGCCTTCCTTTTTCCTCAGAAAACGTTTTTATATCCCGATTTGCCATGGTTTTGTGCTGCTTTTCATAGACCAATAAAGAGTGGTCCATAGATAGTTATGTCGTACTTCCCAATCCTTTAAATCGGACTCGTGCCACCAAAAGCATTTGTTTTGCGTTGAACATTCCCCCTACAATACCCCATCGGTATTTCCTTGACATGAAGATGTCCAAGATTTGTATATGAAAGGAAAGGTGCATTACCGAGAATAGAGGAGAACATGACGTAGGATATTGGTAGGGAAGCGCGATTCCTTCTGTCTGTGAGCTTTACTGTCTAATTGTCGCTTCATTAAAACTGCCTATGTCACGGCCGGCATATCCCAGGATGCATAGCCCGTCGGACACTACTGGAACACGCTGTGTGCGGAGTATGGTCCCCAGTTAGGAAACACTTAACTTTAGGGTGAAAAGTGTTGGAAATGTCCTGTGTTCTTCATGTGTACGGTTACAGCAATGCCAGGAAGGTGGGTGATTGACAATATCCAGTGATGCTGTAGGAACGTTGCGTCTTGCATGAAACCGGCCAGGAACCTTGAAGAGCGGTTGAGCACAGGAAAAGGGAAGGCCGATGCCAGAAAAGGGAGGCCGGCTTCCCGAAAAATTAATGAAGTTTCGGAACACAATATAAGGTGCGGTAGTGTGAGACAGGCTATAATTCATAAACACCAAAATTATATACTGGGTTGACCGGACGAGCTAGATATGATAAAAAAGATAATATTCCTTGACAAAGGTGAAACACACGAGATATACAAATAACAGACAAAAATATGACAATTCTGAAAGGTTAGGACAAGAAACGCCATAAGGATACAGGTGGGCCATTTCTTCATAATTCCGTTTCAGCTGTTGACATCACAGCAATGCATGAAGAAATGAAGGACAATAAGCCATAAGGCTGAGCCTGGTTCTATACAATATTTCCCAGGAACACAACCGTTAAACCAGCCCCTCTCCATTAAATCCGTGTGAGGTTGAATTTCTCAGAGTAAAACTTCCTCCCACCAAGGACGTTTAAAAAACTGTTTCCTATCTAAAACTTCAGTTCAGAGTACTTACTGGCACGTGAGAATATTAATAAATCCGTCACGATGCGCTCCCAATGAGACTAAAATTACCGTGTAATACTAAAATAGAGGATATTATAATGTCTCTTAGGACCGGCTAACATCAGGTGGTCTGTAATCATATTTGCGGCTCGGTCCCCCGGTCACATATGTAACCGCTAGCAGGTTCAGCCGAGGACATCTCATAATATTCATATTTAATAATGTCACTCATTTGATATCTAGTGCGTAACCGACACACCTGGCACCCATCAATACATCCTTTGAAGCAGGGACTCGGTGATAGAGAAAATTTGTCCACCGGTGCTCTATTGAAAACCCAATGCCCGCCTGGGTCCTAGCGTATACACAGCAATATGTGTTAAACAGACACCACCCCCTTGTACCTTTTCACACCCAACTTAAACAAGCCTTGAAGCAAGATCGTTATGAAAAGACACCACCGCCTCTAGTATTTTCATAACTGCAGCTCATTAACCCCTTAAGCCCCAGTTGTGGTGGTGCCCGAATGGCCAGGAAACAATTAAATTTATACAGGGAATAAACAGTTGTATGGTGAAAGCAAGCAAAAAAAGATTACGGACACAGTCCAGTAACCCTGTACCAAGGTGAGAGTAGAGGGTGACCAAATGGAGGGTAACCCCTTTAATCCCGGGTTACAAAATCCTGTCTATCATGACAATTAGTTTTATGCCTTATCAAAGAGATGAAAATCATAAAAATATAAACCACAGGGACCAGGGGGGTAACTTCGTCCACAATGCCACCAAACAAGATCAGGTTTAATGGTAACATGCTTAGCACAAGTGCAGTCAGTGACAGCCACGAGAGCAACCTGTGCTGAAGCAGGGAATCATGAAAACATGACCTGTTGGGGGTCCGTGAGGAAGGAGTTTACCAACCCTGTCGTGGACGAACACAAGTTAGGTCTAAGTAAGACCACAGGCTTACTGAACATGTAGAACATAAATCCAAGGCAATCATATACATTGAATATAAGGAACGTATAGGCAATGATCTCTCACTCTCACATCTCAAGTATGCATGTCAGTACCAGTTGTTTACGTTTGTCCTTGTTCCCCTCTAATGAGCTTGTGAGGAAAAATGAAAAGTTGATCGTGTCACATCTCATTGTATAAACAACAACCGCTCCTCAAACTGTTCTACAAAATCAGAATTAAAACAGCTCCGGTGCCTGGCTAGGGAAAAACTAGATACAGAAATCACCATTAGCATTAACCCAAGCATTGCAGGCTCACGGGCCCCTGAAAAATTACACAAAGCAGGCATTTGGCATTTATGTAAAGAGTTTTGAAGAAAACATACTACTTCTCCCTTATTTTAGATAGGTGAAATCACTGGGGGCATCTGTGATAAATCTGTATAAAATCCTGATTGTGTGCGGAACCAGAATGGCCGCTGTTGCGTTTTCAATCAATCCTTTGTCAGGGGAAACTCAGAACTCAATGTATAATTAGATTACCAGATTTTTAAACATGACATTTGCCAGCTCAAATGCTGGACATGGGCAAACAAATCACAAACAGGAAAGTTACAAATATCTTGCACTGCTTGGAGGTGGTAAAACTTGCTATGAAATCAAAGGTGCTTTAAAACTCATTAAAACTGAATTAAGAGATGAGTGATGAGAAAACAGGCACTATTATCTATACTCAGAATTGCATTATTTAAATAATAAAAAAAGATTTTCATGTTTGCGTTTTTAGATGCACTGGTAAAGGGGGGGATCTGGAATGTTTATTTGCACAGACCATCGTCCTTGAAGCTCTCTGGAGCAGGGATCTTGAACTGTGCATCATATGAATACTCTTGTACCCATAAACATATTTGAACACTCGCAATATAAACGTGTGGAAAAACACTGGCTGTTCTGGAGGTAATGGGGCAGGTGACGGAAGTTAATTTTGTTTGCCTTCCTCTGGATATAATGTAAGGACAAACCCTGGGTCCCACCCCAAACGACAAAGGCCTTCTTTTACGACGGAAGAAAAGGATACAAGGACTAGCGATACGGGAGCTTTCCTTAGGCTGCTGATCTCGGAAAAAGGTAGCCAATATGCTTGAGATCAAGGAGCAGGCGGATGGTTTTTTTCTCGGACTTGGGCCTACGTCTGAGGAAAATACAATGAAAGCCCAGATCAGTAGTCTACTGAGTGACATGGCAAGGCGCACCATTACTCCACTCAACCATAAAAGTACCACTAGAGACTTTGTGAGAGCCTATCTTGAATAGACTTGTGGTCTTCCCCACAGGATTGGTCTTTTGGGAGGTGATTCAACTTAACGGAAGTGCAGCTCATCTCCCCTCTGGTGACATGGCTCAGGTGTGATCTTGGGATTTTGGCCGGCTTGTGGCGGAGAGGTAACCAGGCCAATAATAAGGATATTTATTGGCATGGCTGGTTAACCCTTAAACATGTTTTCCCCACCCTAACGTAGTACCTGGTTGCAGTAGAAGCTATCTGGTTAAAGTATGAATGAAAGTGTGGTAACTGGATTGCAAAACAAGGGGAGCCTAGGCTGTGCCAAGCGCTAAATTGGCGAAGTGTGCCTGCGAGGAAGTAAGCTGTATAAGAAGTATCAGTTTGCAGACCACAGACTGAAACTGCCAAAGTCAATTGAAAACGTGGTCGCGGTTTAGCTGAAAGTACTTCTTGACTACAACTTTCTGGCGTCGTTATCCACTAAGCTGAATTGAGGGCACGGCGTCTGTGGGTAACGATCAAAGCCAGGACGGATACATGTATGCCGGTTTGTAACTCAGACCAAAGGATAGGTTCAAACCACAACCCAACACACAGAGCCCCTTCAATTAAGTGGATCACTTGCACTAGGAAGGAATAGCACTCTAATTCTTGGAGTGCAGTTGTTACACATGTTACCATGACTACATTGAGTTTATATTTGTCACAGATGCAGAACCAGACATTTATAAACATATTGTATTTCAATGGTTTTAAATGCAAATTTAGGAAACTCTTTTCGGACGGTCAGGCCAATGAATCCATCACTGCCCATATGTTATGGATGAATGAGCTAGGGATTTTCATCTCTGAATTCAAAGGGACCCTGACAAGGCGGGCCCCAGTGT
>WSYH01009862.1:0-24749 GCA_036426205.1 Ascaphus truei | reverse complement strand
GCTTAGGGAAAATACCATCTGGTGAGGACCTTTGGGACCAGGGGAATGGGCCAGATTAGAAGGTCACCCCTCGAAACGTCGCCCCCCCCTTTGTTGCTTTTTCCTTTCCAATGTTTGTGATTTTTCTTTTTCTTTCATGTTTTTTCCCTTATCCTTTTCCCTCTCGAATTCTATGAGCCTGAGAAGCCGTGTGAACGGCGCGGAACGCGTTGCTCTATTCTGCCTGTAGTGTCCCACGGAGGCTTCCGTAGCCGTGCATTACACTGACGGTCGCAGTTGCAGCTGAGCAGAGGTGCGTCATCTCTCTGCACTCCCAGACGCAGGAGACAGAGCAACCTTGCGGCAAGAAGTTGACACTAGGCTCGGTGGCGGCCAGAGTTTATTCTATGTGAGTGCACTGTGTATGTCGGATGTTTTATTTATAATAAACGTCTGTTAAACTCATACTGAAATCGTGCCTCACTCACCCTTTAAATGCTTGAAACGGGAGGAAAATTGTTTGATCGCAAGAACAAAGACCGGGGAGTCCCCGCTGCAGTTTTGCTTGTGAACAAACGCCTGTGCCCCGCTTTGGCCACCATCCTGGATGGGTTAAGATGAACCCCAACCAGTACATTATACCCCATCTTTACTTACACTGGGCGATAAGTATTTTAAATATTATCATACTTCACCCCCATACCCCTTCCTGGATGGGCTAGGATACACCCTACAGTACCTTTCAGTATCTGTACTTACACAGGCCGTGTAAGTATATTATCAGTATCAGGCCCATTTGCCCCTTATAAGAGGTTGTGGTTGTATCACATTCTATGGTTACCGTTGGAAAGTTTTAAACCCTTGCTCCCCATTTTGTCTGTTTTTCTAGGATAGTATCTGCTTTTACCTCTTCAACTCACTCTGTGTTTCCTATTGATTCCATATAACAAACAACATCTCCCTTTACTTTTAAGGCTTACATTCCTCTGAACCTCCATTTATCTCAACTCTGATTTTAATTACACATTACTAATCTCTTACACTCTACCCAGGTTGTCTAAATCTTTGCCACCTTTTACCTACAGCTCTCTCCATCTTAAAACGTTTTTTTTTTTTACTAAATCTCTCCCATCTATGGAAACACTTCCACTCAATATTAGTCAAGCACCTTCACTTTCCACATTCAAAAGCCGAGCTGAAAATACACACCTTTAAAAAAGAAGCAGCCCATGAAAATGTTTATGGCCTTCTGCTAATACCTCCAGGCACTGAACTTAATCTCTTCTAGTAAGCAACTTTTTTACTTCTAATGTTCTGAAAAATGCCCAACTTTACACATATATTGTTAACTCTTTGAGCAGGGTCTCCTTTTTAGCCTCTATGTTGTCATTTACCTGTTTGCACTTATCCCATTGTTTGTTAATGTACAATATTTACCTACCTCTTGTAATGTTGTAAAGTGCTGCGTACATGGTTGTGTTGCTATATAAATACAATTATACATAATCTAGCATATAAAGTAACAGTACAACTCCAGGGTTCAAGGGTCATAAACTCAAGATTTTCCCATCTACTATAACATTTTAATGTGGGGAGTGGAGGAATGATAATGGAAATAAAGAAAAACAAAATAATATGGTGCAATACTTCTCGACTAATTGTATAAATTTACTAAGTACTTATAGATATCCCACTTACATGGCCCCAAAGGGTTACAAACAATGGTATATCCATGTGGATTGTCGGAATGTGTTCTTTCAGTGACCATTGCAGTGGTCTGGGGCAGAACAAGCTGTGCATATTAATTAATATATTCATTTTATTGTGTTTTTAATTAATAATTGAACTAATATTTTAGGTCCCCTGGTGGATATCGTTGATTATTTGTTTTACTGGATATATATTTAAATGTATACATTTTTTAAATTACTGCACACCGGTGCGCTGTTTGCATTTTTCTTGTCGTTTTGTTGGTGAGACTCCTTCGGAATCTCAAATAGGAGTTTTTGGGAGTATCTCCGACGTACAGCTGCAAGGGGGGCTCCGCCTTAACAGACGCACACCACTAAAGACAGCATGAACGCAGATTCTTGTTTTTGTATCTTCACACTATTAGCTAATTCGAGTTAGATCCGTGGTGGCCTAACAATATTAAATATTTATTAGGGCTATCATACAGTAGGTTATTAATAAATGAAGTTTGTAATTCAGCTAGCAAGCAAATGTAAAAAAAAAGCAGTTATTTCAGACTTCTAATTATCCTTACATCCCAAAGTACTGACAATGGCATGTTCAATTAACGTGTGTAATTGATTTTTAGGATACATCATGTTTAAAAGAATGTATTATACCTTACATCTCTCGACATGGAATACCTTGAAGTTGGGATTACACCAACAAATGATCAAAGAAAGATCACAAGAGACCCATTAAACTGCAATTGACCTATATTAGTGATAAGACACATTGGTAATATTATCTAGGAGGGGTAAAAGCACAAATAATGACATTGGCAACTGTATCTGATTACCGATATACAATTGCTCATGTGGATATTTTCCCTTGCATATTTGATTCTAAAACCCGAGGTTCTCTGTTACTAAGTCTACCGTCTTCTGGTTTCTCTACAAAGTAGTACCATAATCCTGGTGTTACCACAACTGGCATTATCTCATCTTGAGTAATTTTATCTACTTTTTTTTTATATTATGTGTAACGGTGTTTTCGGGCCGGCCTGAACCCACCCTCTCACATTGGCCCCTGTGGTCTAAAACGGCCCCCATTACAGTGTAGAATATGGCTGATGGCAACTGTTGGCTACAGGACTCATGGTATCCGCATGATGGTGTGTGGGGAGGAACCCGTCGACAGGCAGCTGAGGTAAGGGTGTGCGTAGTCTCACCTAGTTCCAGTGCAGAGCGCCTCCACCTCACCAGGGTCCTCTGCGTCCGCATGGGGATGATCCTGACGAGGGAACTCCTCGGTGGTGCAACCTCCTGTGTAATCATTGGACTCTCCACCCCAGGGGGTTCTTCTGATCAGCTCCATCTTATATTGTCACGGCGGGCATAACTGCCCTCCACAATGGGGTGTATTTTAGGCCATAATCTCGCCGTGCTCCCCTTGATAGGTATGTCACCTAAATCAGGGATTCACTATTCCGCAGGAACACTGCCTGTGCCAGGTCCTGGACACCAGTCTCCCACTGGAGTTACTATACATAAACTGACAATCTAGCGAAACTTGAGCTACTCCATCTTAGCCGAACTCCTTCTCAACTCAGACTTCAGGTAGAACTAACTTTAGAACACAGTGCTGTGCATATGTAAACTTCTGAGGCGACACACTCTGACATCACTACCCATGGACTCAGAGCATGTGACCAGTCCCATCCATAACACAGGGCACCCACCCAGGGCTGTGAGGGAAAAACCTCTGATTAGCTGCGGCCCCATGCCCACACTTCTTACAGGCCTTACTGCTGCAGGAGATGACTGTAGGCATTTTAACATGACCGCTAACATATGGTTTCACATTAATATTTAGATGAGTTATTATAAAATTTTATTATTTTGGATTTTACCCCTCCTAGATATAATTACCAATGTGTCTTTTCACTAACATAGGTCGAGATACAAGTTTAATGGGGTCTTTTGTGATCTTTTTGATCATTGGTTAGATGATATAATATTCCCATGCATGCTCACAGCAAGACTCAATATTAAGTTGAGCTATATGATCCCATTCGGTATACAATGTTGGGATTACATCTGAGTTTTTTTATCTTGCTAGAAGTTCCAGTTCTAGGATTGAAGGAATGGGAGGTGGGCAAACCTAGAAATAGACCCAGCAGCATTCCTTTGAATTGTCAGTGTCTGCTTATGTACAGAACTGTAAGGATTGTTTTATGTACAAAAATATGCACAGTATGGATCATTCTTTTTAATATATCAGAGCTGTGATTTTAATAGTGCCAGTTTCACTTAGAATACTAAGTTCATCTGGACACATTAGAAACAACAGCTACGATGGTCAATAGCCAATTGGCTTGCTATTGGTGGCAACGAGACACAGTACCACTATATACAGGAACTACAGCACCCTGCAGTTACAGAGCCCTGATGAAGAGGACCATTTCCTCGAAACTCGTAGGGTTGTACTGCTTAAGTTTGCTGAAACGGAAGCCCTCCTGCCTGAGTACACAGAGCCTGTCCACATCATCCAGTGTGGGAGTGCACACAGCCGAAACCCAACCCCCAACAGACGGCCCAAGTCGCAAACGCGTTGAACGTACAGCACACATGACGCGGAATTCGGACTTTGCCGATTATTGTGGGAAGGCATACAGACATGAGAGGGACTCCCGGCATTAGAAAGGGACACTGCGGCTGTTCCGGTGGACGCATCACCACGGACATCCACACACATTGATGTGCCCTATATCTACGACGTTTGTAAGTGGTGTTTTTAACCAGTTTGTAATAACATTAAACCGAATATACTGCGCTATGGGTTTTTGCGCTTTTTTCTTTTCTTCTTTTTTCTCTATAGCTACTATCTGGACCCAAGGGTTTGGATCTAGTGAACGAAGCAGCATTACCCATATATTGTCTGGATTGGACTCTACACACATATATATACATACAGACTTCTCAACTCTATGATTCATGTATATATATATATATATATATATAATATATATATATATATATATAATATATATATTGAGGTATCATCATTTGATCTGCCATTTTATTGTGGTATAATTACATATGTTTTTCTCTAACGTATGTATATTGCATATTCTGTTTTCATTGGCAAGAGCGCTAGCTGAATTTGTGTACCAATATATATATACGTATTGTAAGAGGCAATAGTATGCTCTAATTTATTCATCAGTACCTATTAATATTACAGCATACCCGCAATAACGTACGTAATGGGACCGGAGCATGTATGTAAAGCGAAAATGTACTGTACAGTACTGCAATCGTCATATACATGCATAACTGATGGAAATAACCCATGTGTAAACAGGCTCTATCGTATCCCCACTTGCGCACAGTTCGGTACGGTAGGGAGCCGGTATTGCTGTTCAGGGCGTGCGACAGGCGCATGCGCGAGCTGCCAGTTACCTATTGGGCATTTGTCCTTATCGCGGTGTACTAAAGTGGGGTATGCCTGTATAGTTCAATCAGCACCAAGTACTATATAGTCTGGGCAACCTAGTGGTGCATTCCTATAGTGGCTGGGAATGCATACTGTACCATTAAACAACTGCTTATCAGAGTTTTCAGAGTGCTATTTAATGATTGGGTAAAGATTTTTCTAAGGATATTTTTTTTAAGGAGAAAGAATTGGTAGGGCTAGTCAATGTAATTAATGTACTCGATATTGACACTTTTTGAATGCCTCCATTATGTAGCTACCAAGTAATAGGGTGTAGTGGCTAATTCACACGCAGAACATAGTGACTCATCGCTCACCTAATAGTATGGGTAAAAAACTTGGTGCATGGGGAAATGAAATATTAACTACTTGAACTAGTGGCCACCAGGGGTCACTATAAGCCCTAAAATTGCACTCTGAAGTTACAACATCCAGTTATAGACGTTGTGAATGAATGGATATTGTATATTTAATAGGACAAAGAGGGATCAAAAGACCCAAAGCAACAGACTCAAAAATGTAATTAAAATCAAAAAAAATAATAAAATTTTATTAAACCAATCAAACAGAACACACAAATAGGGAAACATGAGTACAAGGATATTAAAATCCCCATCTAAGGAGCGGCTATTAAGGGTAAGCTGGTATCTAAATAACCTAATGCTCGTAGGGAAAGGTACCCATAAGTATATAGGGTATAGAGGGTGGATAGTAGAGTATAACAGATATACGATAAGTTCACATAAAGTTAGATTGCCTTGTTAGTGAATAGCCACCCAAAGTAGCGCTATTAGGTACATAGAAGGGTTTCTCTCCATATGAGTATCTCCTTGTATCAAAGACCTATTACATTAATCACAAAATGGGATATCCGTACAGATATTTGTGTATCTCGTGACCAGGGGAGATGGCATACCTCAGAGAGCAAGTATAACAGAATGGCCACGTTACCCTACAGGTCGCGTTAGTGTGGCACTAATAGCATTGTTCCTTAGTATCCACGTAGGTATGGTCAGGGAGAGGACACAAGTAAATTTCTATGTACATGTTGAATCCTACCCCTGAAGAGCGTGCCTGAAGCATGTGAACGTACGTCGGGGCCTGGTGACGTCAGACGTATGAACTACCCCCAGGAAGAGACGGTCTTGTATATGGGTTTTGAAGATAAGGTAGTATAGTGCTGGACATATTTGCCTGAGTCACAGAGTTTAGGGCAGCTAGGCCTAAACTAGGTACGACCCACTAAAACCCTTACAGGGTTTGTGAATCTGGTCCTTAGTTGTAACTTGCACCTTCTTAAAATTACCCTAAATTAAGACGAGAGTTTACACCATGTTGTCATTTTTGCACAAGTAGTTGCACCTTCCAACTCTGGTGGTGGTGTATAAAAACACGCTCAAACGGATTAAAATTAAATAAGCTCCGATTACAATAAATGAATAGCAACACTTCTAGAAATGTATTTTTTTTAGATTATTGTTATTCACATTCTTATATTGCAGAGTATGATGCCTTAATAGTACTAACATTCAGATGTTATGGGGTTTTTGCAGAACTTGAAATGTTCAAGTTATTAAAATTAATTATATCACAGGCTCATACCTGTCAGTGAAAACAAATTAAACAGTGCAATGAGAGTCCCAAATTCCATTAAGTAACATGTTGCTTATATCGACATCTGCTCATATGACCTCACTGTATTAACAGCTAGTAAATTATAAGCTGCAGACAAAGCAATATACTACATGTGTGTTTGTTTCAAAATACATCGTTCTGTAATCATGAGAAAATATTTTTTTTAATTCACTCTGTCATTTTTATGTATGTATATAAAGTAACAAGCATTTTTTGTTTCTATAGCAACCATTTACAAAATTCATCCCCTTCCTCTTCTGAAACGGCTCTGGCCCTTTTTGAGCTCTGCAACCGCTCTCTAGCAGTGCACCAATTATATCTAGTGACTTCCTGGCCACATGATCTTTCCCCACTGAACTTTGATCTTTGGTCTTCTTCTGCTGCACCGACAGCAATTTAGTGAACTCTGAGTCGAATCTTCGCCGATCGATCAAGGGAGAACAGATTGATCTGCAATTTACCTAACCTTTTATCATTGTGTGGATTTTGATGCAATACTGTATTAAAGGGAAATAAAATAAAATAAAAAAAAGAAGCTTGGACTGCGCTTTTAAAACAGGGGGGATTCTTTATTGCAGTCTCCACATCTGCAAAAACCTGAGCAAACCATAGCACAAATATCAATTAAGTGAATAAAGGGGAACTACAGAACACTACGGACCCCTCAATCCTGGATGTGAACTACATTGGAAAGGTGGACATTTTCTATCCAGACCACACATCTCAGCACTAACTACTGCTGCATGCTGCCCTACTATTTATATTTGCTCTGACCTTGCTTCTTTTCAAAATACACATTTATGTCTACCAGCCCCATGTCTCCAACTTATTCATATATATCTCCAACTTCTTTACCCCTCATAACAAAACACCCACACAAATCCTCTATTAATACCCTCTATCTACTCTTCCTGCTGCTGGGGATCTCCCCTAGGCCTGAAGCCAGACTACACACCTGCTCATCACCCAGCTCCCTGCCAACTCTTCACCTTATGGTGTTAACCTTTAACTTTAACACCCATCTACAGCACTTATTCCTCACCTGCTGTCTCTGTAAGTTTCCCCTCAAACCTCTTAAATTGTAAGCTCTCGGGGCAGGATTTCCTTTCCCATTGTCTGATTTTTGCTGCACTACAGTATGTATTTTTTTAAATTCCGTACTGTATTCTTTGTGAAGCGATGAGTACACTTTTGGCAGCTTATATAATAAAGACATACAAACAATACATCTGAAAGTGTTTGAGATTTTCCGTTATAAATATAATGCCATTTAGTTCCAGTTTAGCTGCAGTTTTGCTGGTTAGGACATCTAAAAAAAAATACAAATACTACTCGTGTTTAGTACTTAGGTGCAAGTTTGATTAAATGTGTATTTTCACCTTATACATCATGTAAAAAATGGACCTCGGGATATAAATTGCCCATACTATTCATAGTGCAGAAAAGTTTAAATCCACAGATAGGGTAAACATCCACATTCATAGTGTAAAAAGTAAGCAGTTGTTAAATAACAATATTGTAAAAACTCCAAACCTGACCCATTAGTTTAAATTTGTGTCAGATAGATAAATGAAACTTCTCATCTATGTCTTACGTTAATTGGAAAGTATTGTGTAATACTCTATAACTTCAGTGTACATTAGCTTCTTTTACAATGTAATATAAGAATATGACAATAACACAGAGTCATTTTGAAAATTAAAGAGGAAATACTTTAGCCACATAGAGAAGAGATTGTTTTAGGAATAATTCTAAATCAGCCCAAACGGCAGCTTCGGTGGATTCCAAGTAAAAACTTAGTTAGAAGGAGACCAACTCTTACAACAATAAAGTGAAATATTAACTAAATAAGTAATTCCTATTTTTATATTATTAAAAATATGATACAATCCATCTAATACAGCAATGATATTTTTTAAAAAATATATACAGCGCAACCCTGTTATAGAGCGACCCGTTATAAGCGAATTCGTATTACGCGGTTTTCACGTGGCTCCCGTTTAAAAAAAAAAAAATTTTTAACATTTAAAATGGGATTTCCTTTCCCATTGTCTGATTTTGCTGCGACAATGTATTGTATTTTTTAATTCCTGTACTGTATTCTTTGTAAAGAGCGTGAGTCACTTTTGGGCGCTATATAAATTAAAGACATACAATACAAAATCTAAAAGCTGTTTGAGATTTTCCTGTATAAATATAATGCCATTTTTAGTTCAGTTTAGCTGCAGTTTGTGCGGTAGGACATTAAAAAAAAATAACAAATACTTGTTGTTTTAGTACTAGGTGCAATTTTGATTAATGTGTATTTTCACCTACACATCTTGGTAAAAAATGCACCTCAGGGATAAATTGCCCATACTATTCATAGTGCAGAAGTTTAAATCCACAGATAGGGTAAACATTCACATCATAGTGTAAAATGTAAGACAGTTGTTAAATATACAATATTGTAAAAACTCCAAACATGACCCATTAGTTTAATTTTTGATGTCAGATAGATAAAATGAAACTTCCATCTATGTCTTACGTAACTAATTGGAAGTATGTGGTAATACTATCATCTTCAGTGTACATTAGCTTCTGTTCTTTACAATGTAATTATTAGAATATGCCATAACACAGAGTCATTTTGAACATTAAAGAGGAAATACTTTGCCAAAGAGAAGGGAAGTTGTTTTAGGGAATAATTCTAAATCAGCCAACGGCCAGCTCGGTGGATTCAAGTAAACCCTTAGTTAGAAGAGGACCAACTCTTACACATAAATGAAATTTACTAAATAAGTATCTTTTTTATATTATGTTAACATATGATACAATCCATCTAACAGCAATGATATTCTAAATATATACACTCAACCTGGTAAGCGTACCCGGAACGCGAACGGTTATACCGCGGTCACGGGCTCCCGTAAAAAAAAATAAAAAAGGGGAGGGAAAGGGCCGCAGTGGAAGAGGAGGGCTCTCCCTCTGCCACCTCCCTCCTTACGTATTCACTCTTTCTTCTACTTTCACTCGGTTCATACCTTTCCCCTATGTTCACAGGTACTTCTTTGATACCTATCCATCTATACCATTGAATCTCTTAATCGTTAGCTCACCTTTTGCCACCCGTAATATATAGAATTAACCGGGTAGTGGTCGTGAAAAAATGTAATTCTTTGTAAACGAATTGAGAAATGGATTTCCTTTGGGGGGGGGGCCTGGTTGCTGGCGGGGGGGGCAGGTTGTGGGGGGGGCAATCGCGCAGTAGGGGGGTGGGGGGGGGGGGGGGGGGGGGGGGGGGGGGGGGGGGGGGGTGGGGGGGGGGGGGGGGGGGGGGGGGGGGATTCTGGGGGGGGGGGGTAAAGCGCGGGGGGGGGGGGGGGTGGGGGGGGGGGGGGGGGGGGGGGGGGGGGGGGGGTAAGGGCGGGGGGGTGGCGCTATAAAATAAGACATACAATACATCTAAAAGCTGTTGAGATTTTCCTGTATAAATATAATGCCATTTTTAGTTCCAGTTTAGCTGCAGTTTTGCTGGTAGGACATCTAAAAAAAAAATACAAATCTTTGTGTTTCTAGTACTAGGTGCAATTTTGATTAAATGTGATTTCACCGTACACATCGTTGTAAAAAAGACCCACGGATAAATTGCCCATACTTCATAGTGCAGAATTTAAATCCACAGAATAGGGTAAACATCTCACATTCATAGTGTAAAAAATGTAAAGCAGTTGTGTAAATATACAAGATTGTAAAACTCCAAACTGGACCTTAGTTTAATTTTTGATGTCGATAGATAAATGAAACTTCTCATCTATGTCTTACGTCTAATGGGGAAAGTATTGTGTAATATCTATATCTTCAGTGTACATTAGCTCTCGTTTACAATGTAATTATTAAGAATAGCAATAACACAGAGTCATTTTGAACATAAAGAGGAAATACTTAGCCCAAGAGAAGAGGAAGTGTGTTTAGGGAATAATTCTAAATCAGCCCAAACGGCAGCTTCGGTGAATTCCAAAGTAAAACAACCTTAGTTAGAAGGAGACCAACTCTTTACAACAATAAAGTGAAATATAACTAAAATAAAGTAATTTCCTATTTTTATATTATAAAATATGATACAATCATTAATACAGCAATGATATTTTTAAAAATATATACAGCTCAAACCTGTTATAGCGCGACCCAGTTATAATGCGAATTCGGGTTTATACCGCGGTTTTCACGGACTCACGTTTTTAAAAAAAAGAATATATTTTTTAAACATTAAAAAAATTTTTTTACATTTTTTTGACACACTGCACACTGCACACTGCCCACACGCCACACTGCCACACTGACATGCCACACTGCCACACTGACCACACGCACACTCTCACTGCAACATTCTCACAGCAACACACTACTGCACACACACTCACTGCACACACACATCACTGCACACCACACTCACGCACCACACCACTCACTGACACACTCTCGCTGCACCACTACACACTCCAGCACTCACTCCAGCACTCACTCCCAGCACTCACTCCAAGCACACGCACACTCTCACTGCACACTGCACACACTCCCAGCATAACTGCACACACTCTCATGCACACCCTCACTGCACCACACTCTCACTGCACACACTCCCAGCCCACACTCTCACTGCACCACATGCTCACAGCACAAAACTCTCATGCACACTGTCACAGCACACTCTACAGCACACTTCACAGCACACAGCTCTTACAGCACACAGCGACTCTCTCACAGCAAACAGCACTCACAAAGCACTCTCACAGCACACAAGACTCACAGCACACCACTTCACAGCACACAGCACTCACAGCACACTCTCACAGCCACACAGCACACATCTCACAGCACTCACACACACTCACATAGCACCACACACTACCACACCTCCCATCCCCCTCCCTACCTTTGGTGTCGGCTGCTGAAGATCGGACAGGAGCTGGCATCAGGAGGAGGGGGGGTGTACGGGAGGAGGGGGGGTGCTTCAGGAGGGTGAGTGAGGAGCAGGCTGGGACTCGGAGGGCTGCGTGGGCTATTGCCGCGGAGGGCGGTAGGTGTGGGGGCTTGGGGGGGAGGAAAAGGATGCCGGTGGTGGGAGGTAAGGAGCAGGTTGCGGCTGGACACGCCGTTGCTAGGGGACGTTGTAGGGCTTCGGCCACCTACTTCCTTCCTTCCCTCCTACTCCCTCCCTCCCGATCAGGCGCGCGGGGCCCATTTTTAAAAAAAAATTAATGCGACCCCGGTTCTAGCGCGGTCGGATCGGGTGGCCCCGAGGACCCGCGCTTATAACGGGGTTGAGCTTTACTACTTTTACAAACACAGTCAATTCTATACTTATACCAGCAAGAGCACTGTACACTTTGTACAAATACAGAGACAAGTTACAAAGCGCACCGGTCCATCAACACTAGAATACAGGCAAGGATGACTGTCTCTAGAACTCGTATGAGTGTAGTACATAAAACATACGTATATATACAAGCAACATAGTCAACAAAAAGCCTGATCACAAAAGATGTGCACATTATATCCAAAGTACTCAGACTCAGCACTGAGCAACAGCCAGAACAACCAACAGATTTGTTATTGTCCAAGACAAATTTAAAGATGGGACCCCGCAAATGTTACAGCATTCAGTCAACTTTGCCTGGGCATGTGTTTCTTCCTCCCCTCAGTCTTTTCTCTCCCCATGCCCCTAATGTCTCTCTCTCTCTCTCTCTCTCTTTTTTCTCTGTACTTTCTTCAATGTATTTTCTTTTTCCATCTTTTAATGTGTTCTCCAATTCTTTCCCCTATCCATCGCCTACTCCAATGTCTTTCCTTTATCCCCTTGACTCTCTTTAACTTCATGTTTCTTTTTCATAATGTCTCTCTTTCCCCCAGCAATTGTTCCTCTCGACTACTTCTAGCATGTATTTTTCTTTCCTCCCTCCCAGCATATTTTCCTCTCTCCTCTCCCCTACATGACTTTCTCCTCTCTCCCCAGCATGTCTTTCTCTTCTCCCCCGCTGTCTTTCTCTTCTCCCCCAGCATGTGTCTTTCTCTCTTCTCTTCCCCAGCATGTCCTTCTCTCTTCTATCCCAGCATGTCTTCTCTCTCCTTTCACCATCATGTCTTTCTCTCTTCCCCCCAACCTGTCTCTCTCCTCCCTAAGCATGTATTTCTTCTTCTCCACAGCATGTCTTTCTCTCTCCTCTTCCCCATCATGTCTTCTCTCTCCACCCCCAGAATGTCTATCTCTCCTCTCCCCCCCATGTCTTTCCTCTCCTCTTTTCCCAGCATGTATTTCTCTCTCCCTCCCCCCTTCTCTCTCTCCTCCGACATGTCTTCTCTCTCTCTTCCCATCATGTCTTTCTCACTCCACCCCCCAGAATTCTCTTCCAACTTATTCTCTCTCCTCTTTCCCAGCATGTCTTTCTCTTCCTCTTCCCTATCATCACCTCTCACCCTCCCCAGCATGTCTTCTCTCTCTCCCTTCCCCCAAACTTGTCTTCTCCTCTTCCACCGCATTTGTTTCGCTCTCTCCCCCTCAGCATGTCTCTCTGCTCTCCCCCAGCATTTCTCTCTCTATCCCCGAGCATGTCTTTCTGGCTCCTTTCTCCAATGTGTCTTTCTCTTCCTCTTCCCCCCAGAATGTCTATCTCTCCTCTCCCCCGTGTCTCTATCCTCCTAAGCATGTCTTTCTCTCTCCCCTTCCCCAGATTGTCTTCTCTCTTCCAGCATTTGTTTCGCTCTCCTCCCTCAGCATGTCTCTCTGCTCTCCCCCGAGCATTGTCTTTCTCTCTCACCCGAGCATGTCTTTCTCGCTCCTCTTTCTCCAATGTGTTTCTTTCTCTCTCCTCCCCCAAGCTTGTCTTTCTCTACTCCTCATTCACCCCCATAGAATATCCATTTCTAGAAATACATGCTTAGGGAGGAGAGAGACACGGGGGAGAGGAGAGATGGATATTCTGGGGGGGAAGAGGAGAGAGAAAGACAAGCTGGGGGGAGGAGAGAGAAAGACACATTGGAGAAAGAGGAGCGAGAAAGCTCTCTCCTCCCCCAGCTGTCTTCTCTATCCTCTCCCCCCAGAATATCCATCTCTCCTCTCCCCCGTCTGTGTCTTCTCCTTCCCTAAGCAGTATTATTTCCTCTCTCCTTCTCCCCTAACATGTCTTTCTCTTCCTCTTTTCCAGCATTTCTTTCTCCTCTCCTCTCCCCTATAATGTCTTTGCTCCCCTCTTCCCAGCATATTTTCTCCTCTTCCCCAGTATGTCTCTCTCCTCTTCCCCAGCATGTTCTCTCTGCTCTTCCCAGCATGCCTCTCTTCCTCTTCCCCAGCATGTCTTCAATATCTTCTTCTCCAGCATGTCCTTCTCTATACTCTTCCCCATCATGTCTTTCTCTCTCCTCTTCCCCAGCAGTCCTCTCTCTTCCCAGCATATCTTTCTATCTCCTCTTCTCCAGCATGTCCTTCTCTCTACTCTTCCCATATGTCTTTTTCTCCCCCCCCAGCATGTCTCTCTCCTCTTCCAGCATGTCTCTCTCTCTCTTCCCCAGCATGTCTTTCTCTCTCCTCTTCCCCAGCATGTCTTTTATATCCTCTTCCAGCATGTCTTCTATCTCCTCTTCTCCCGCATGTCCTTCTACTCTATCTTCCCCATCATGTCTTCTCTCTCCACCCCCAGAATGTCTCTCTCCTCTCCCCAATGTGTCTTTCATCTCCGCTTTTCCAAGCATGTCTTTCTATCTCCTCTTCCCCCGCTTGTCTTTCTCCTCTTTCCCCAGCATGTTTCTCTCCCCCCCTCCAGCATGTATCTCTCCTATCAGCAGTCTTCACTCCAAACCAGCATGTATTTATCTTCTCTAGCATTTATTTATCTCCCCCTAGATGTTTTTCTCTCTCTCTTCCACAAGCATGTATTTCTCTCCCCTCCACAGCAAGACTTTCTCTTGCTTGCCCCCCACCTTCCGCATGGTTTTCCCTTTTTTTTCTGCCCCCCACATTTATTTATCTCTCTTCCTCTCCCCCCGGCATGTTTCTCTCTCCTCAGCCCTCCCAGACTCTCCCCTGTTCCAGATTTCTCTCTGTTATCTCTTCCCCCAGAATGCCGTCTTCTGTCTCACCCACCAGAATATCTTTCTACCGTTTTCTTCAAAAGTACTATTTGGTGAAAGCCCGCTTCAGCCTAAATGTTAAGTAAAGGTATGGGGGTACGGTGCTGAGTGGTGACATAATAAGTTAACAACCAGAGAAAAGAACCCACATAAAGCACTCAATGACCCATATGAAGTGTAATGATAAATTAAAAATAATCTTTAATGCTAAACTAATTAAAATAATGGGTTGTAAAATACATCAAATGACACACATATATGTTAACCCTAAGATGATTAATATGACAACTCCGGGTTAATGTAATAGAAGGACAGTTTGAGGTGAATTAGATGAAACGTGTCCAGAGAACTGATATGCAGTATTCTTAATAGTGGTAGTTAGGTATGAGACAAAGGTGGGGAGGGCTGCAAAATCACCTGTCTAGGTGAAAAAAACAGGTCTCAAGGTGATGTGTGAAATAGTGAAATGTGGACTGGTCAAAACGTAGCTAGCTATATAATAGGCACGAAAATAATGACACACAATCAGTGTGTGCTCACTAGGTATATAAATATGCTACAATGATGGAAGATCATATTGTATATTCTCCCACATGTGACCAACTAGAAAAACAGCGTAATAAACTCCAAACGAATAAAGAGCTGGCTGTAATACACACGAACACAAAAATAAGGCTAATAAGTTCCTATTAAACGGTGTGGCTGTGTATACCTATGCACATATTATGAATGTGCTACCACCGTTAGGAATGCTTCTGCCACTAAATAGCTGTGTATAAGTATAACGAGACCTGTCTAGGTGTCAAACAAGTCCCAAGGTGGACAACTGGGGAAATAGGAGTATGAGACTAATCGTAGTCCTACTAATAAGCAATATGTACCACTGATCGAGGGGTGCACTGAGCCTTGAGAGAAAGTGTTCATCACAAAACGCGCGCGTCGGCATCGTCACGTGCACGCGCGCAGTCGGATCGTGGCAGCCTTCTGAATTGCAGAGCAATCAGCTGCTAGACTGCACGCGGTGTACTCCTTCTATCTGGGCAGGAGTCGGTTTGGTTGACTCGGCAAGCATTAGGTGTGAGGTTGGGACTGCTTTAACTCTTTGGATACATGTTGTTATTTAGTGGTATTAGCACTCCTGACGTGGATGGAAGCGCATCATGAAATTGTGCAAGGTATACACACCTGCCACACCGTTCATAGGAGTCTAGTAGCCATGGTATTTATGTTAATTGTTGACAGCTAGTTATATAAAACATCCTGGAATTTATCAATCTGATTTTTAGGTGTTTTGCTGTGGGTATGTGTGACTACTATCCATTGTGGATTAACATATTACATGCTGAGGTGCACCCCTCGATCAGTGTGTAATATTTCTATTAGTAGGACTACGATTAGTCTCATATCTCCTTTTCCCCAGTTGTCCACCTTGGGATTGTTTGACATCTAGACAGGTCTCGTTTAGTATATATACACAGCATATTTAGTGGCAGAAGCATTCCTAACGGTGGCGCACATCGAGATATGCATAGGTTATACCAACCGCCACCACGTTTTAGGAATATTAGCCTGTATTTGTGTTCTGTGTATTACAGCCAGCTCTATTCGTTTGGGTAGTTTATTAGCGTTTTTTCTAGGTGGTCACATGTGGGAGAATATACAGTATTGATCTTCCATCATTGGTAGCAATAATTATATACCTAGTGAGACACACCTGATTGGTGTGCATTTATTTCGTGCCTATATATAGCTACAGTACGGTTTCACTAGTCTCAATTTCACTACTATCACCTTGAGACCGTTTTTTACCTAGACAGGTGATTTTGCAGCCCCTCCCCACCTTTGCTCTACCTAACTCCACTATTAGGGAATACTGCATATCAGTTTCTGGACACGTTTGATCTAATCACCTCAAACTGTCTCTCTATTACATTAACTCGGAGTGTCATAATTACTCATCTTAGGGTAACATATATGGTGTTCATTGAGTATTTTAACACCCATTATTTTAATTAATTTAGCATTAAAGATATTTTTAATATTATCATTACACTTCATAGGGGGGTATGAGTGCTTAAGTGGGTTCTTTTCTCTATTGTGGTTACAGTTTTCTTCCCCTGATTGAACCCTTTCACTCTCACCTTTTCAGCCGGTCCCGTGCTGCACTTCAGCCCTGCATTGCTCATCTCGAGGCTCTGCCACTGACAGAGGCTCCATTCACTGATGGGAGACTCTGCATTTCAAGGGGCACCTGCAAAGAATGTATGTATCGGCTGTCCCCACTGTCGCAGTCCTGGCGCAGTAATAAGAAGATGCCCATCTTGTTGAGCACACATGGCCTCGGGTCGAGGACCGCTGACTGTCTAGATCGTCAGAGTGGTATATGAGTTTCTCATGTAATCCGGTTAAGATACTTATTGAACAAGAATCTTCAACGAAAGTATGCAAAACCAAAAGCAAAGAACCTCCATTACAGAGGTGGGGGTGAAATGGACTAAAATAAAAAAATAAAAAAAAATTGTTATCTAGGAAAGATAGAGCTTGCAACACCTTTCTCATAAAGAAAAGACAAGTATTCCCTGAAGGTTAAGGTGAGTGAAGCAAGAACCACACGCCAAACCCATTGGGAGGTTCTGAATAGATCATTTCAGCAAGGACATAATATTCGTATTATCTTCTCTTTCTTTAACACACCCACACCGGAGTCTCTATGATGGGACGTGATATAATAAGCCACAGTCAAAAGATGGGTCCAAGGGATGAAAGAAAAATAAGGAGCAGAGTAAGTGCAAGGGAGTCGGGTCAAAGGATATAAAAAAATATATTTATTGATCATACATGACTAAAAAGGAATACAACAATTCCTTGTAAAGCAGCCCAAATGTGCGAAACGCACATAGGGAGTTTTTGATCCCCTTTTCAAGTCATGTCTGACAATAATATATATTTTTTTCATCCTTTAGACGCATGACTCCCGTGGACTGTGCCGCTGAGACCTATTTTTCTTTTTAACCTAACTATCTAGATCACCTGACAGAGTCATATTTATTTTCTTCAGCTTTTAGGAATGATGCCACTAACTAAACCCAAAACAGTACACATGAAAAAAACCACGTCAGGTTAATTTCAATGGAGGACTTCACAAGGTGTATGTTATGATCTATGGTAATCTTTATTGATATAGCGCCCAACAGTGTACTCAGCATTTTATAAAAGAGACAACCAAACAGGGAATGTAATCCAATATAATGCAAACAAACAATAGAAAATAGAAATTTTTTCCTGCCCGTGGAGAGTTTAAATCTAATGGCCCAGATCCACCAAGGGGTGTGTGCTTTCAGCACACCTCCGCTTCCACTCATATAAGTTTTTAGCACCTTTGTGGATCAGGGACGAGAAAGTGGTATGTTGGGAGACTTTCAAGAGATAGCCAGATGAATAATGGGGTTGTTCCTATGGGGTATGTACCAAAGATAATCCAAATTTGTAGCAGTGCTGCGCATTAATAATAGCCCATCTGAATGCTGGACAGTAGAGATTGCATTGCCTTGTCTACATTTATAAAATAACAAGGAAAATATATTCTATTATCATAACTAATCTAACGATCTGATTGGAGAAAATTGCAACAGTGTATTATTCTCAGAATATTAGATATGGCTTTTTGGCACAAGAATTGTGCACGCAAGAGAAAAGTGTGCAAAATACATTGGTTTTTCAAATGCAAGGGCTTCTGAAAACCAGTTTAATAGTTCCGTTTTTGTTTGCAAGGAAAAATTTAGATTGTGACAGTTAATTGCCAATAAGATATTTGTGTATGTGGAAAATCCATATTTCCATATTTTCACAAGTTACCTGATAACAATGGGAAAGTATACAGTCAACTTGACGGGGCTTGCTTTGGACCTTATTTAATTAAGCAAAAGTGTTGTGTGACATTGGTAATAGGATATATACCCCAGTGGGAAGGAGTTCTTTGAGTTGGCCAACTCTGTAACAATTTTGGAAATTTAACAGACAAGCGACAGTCCTCTGGTCTTTCAGCTGATTCCTAGTTTGTCAAGACCTGACAAGATTATGCACATGCATAACGTGAAAAAGGCGCACTGAATAGGGAACTAATACTGAAGAGTAAACATGAAAATATATATTTTAAAAAACAATTGCATTGGTATATTGGCTTTAAAAAGATACAAAACATATAGAGAAAATAAAAGAATCTGAAGGGCAAATTAGGTTATAGTTAAGTATTTAAGATACCTTGGTAGACAGCAGGCTCTGAAAGTCTGTATATGAATGCACCCTGAGCTCAATTTCTATCAAAGTTTACACTTGAATGTGAGCATGTTAATATGAAAGAGGAAATAAAGCATTATGGGTAACCCGTTTCAAAGTTACAATTTTTCTGAGGCCACTGAGATAAAGCACCTGAAGCCACCAGGAGACTTTGTATGCTCGAGTCTGCCAGATCGGTGAAACACAAAGTACAGACATTTTACCAAACTTTCTTCGAGCTGTTAGTGTATTGAAGCATTGTTGCTCCCTCGCAAAACCCTGTATCCATGAGAGGAGATGCACAACCTGTAAAGAAATTAACTAGATCATAAGAAAATGAGCAAGGCAGGTAGCAAAAGAAAAAGATGCGTAATAGTATAGAATAAAATGTGGCTCTGCTACGCATGCAGGCAAAAATAAATTTAGCCACCGGACATCCTCGCTGCAGCCATCCCTTGCCGCTGCATTCAGCCCCGCATGTTTCGTCACTTACCTAATACCCTAACCTCTAACACCTTACCCTAGAACAACCCCAACGTAACCCCTTACCCTAAAACCCCTACCGTACGCCTAAACTAAAAACCCTTAACAAAACCGTAAGCCCTTACTCTAATTTACCCCTAACCTTACCCCCTTATCCTAAAACCCCAACGTAACCTTTAAGCTAAAAATCCCAAACTTAACCACTTACCCTAAAACCCCTAACTTATAAACTTACGCTAAAACCCTTAACCTCTTAGCTAACAAACCCCTACCCCTTAACGCGAAAACCTCTAACCACTTCCCAAAACTTAACCCCTTGAACCCCTATGTGATATTAGCAAAGATACTGAAGATTCTTTGGCTAGGGTATTTTAACTGTTTGCAATCAGGGTTTTTAATTTACATGAAATATAATGGGAAGACTTGTTAGTTTAGTGACAGGTTCGGTTAGTCTCCCTTTCTTTACCTTACACGCGCTCCCCTCCCTTTTTCCTGCCTATTACTCTAATTTTAGTTTCTCACCTCTCCTGTACAGCGTCTTCCAACCCCTTCCTCCTTTTCTCTTTTACTTTCCTTGCTTAGCTTTTTGATCCCTCTACTCTTCTCCCTTCCATCCCCCTTCGACGTTCAATCCACTCCTTGTCCTCTCCCCCTCCCTTCTTCCTACACCTCTTCTGTCGCTCACGAAAGTCCTAATATCGGACCTTCCCGCTTCCCGACCGCT
Organism: Ascaphus truei; assembly: GCA_036426205.1. Classification (NCBI taxonomy): domain Eukaryota; kingdom Metazoa; phylum Chordata; class Amphibia; order Anura; family Ascaphidae; genus Ascaphus; species Ascaphus truei. Next base: position 4,378 of record WSYH01009862.1, on the reverse strand, counting down.
ATTTGATTCCCCATTCCACTCCCCTGTACGACCTCTCTCACTTTTATCGCGCTCACATTTTTTTTTACTCATGCCCCTCATCGGCCTTTACCTTGCGCCGCTATCTTTCCTTGTTTTTCGCCCCTTTACTCCCACCCCCTCCCCGTCCTCCTACATTTTCCATTCTTCTTCCCCTTCCCTTTTCGTTTTTTCTAGTCCCTCCCCACACGGACTCCTTTTCTCTTCCCCATCCCATTTTCTCTCGATTTCTCTCCCCGTCTGATTTGTCCCCGCCCTCCCCTTGTCTTTTATTCTTCCACCCTCTCCCCCATCCCTTCTTTTGCTAACACTTGTCTTTCGTCCCGTCTTCGTTCTCCCTTTCTCACTGGTTATCCTTCCCCTCCCCCTCCACTTCTTCTTCTATCCGTTCTTTTGGGTCCTCCCCCTGGCCGCCTCTGATCTTCCGTTCTTTTTTCCCGCCCCTTAACTCCCCCCCCCTTGCTCCCTTCTCTCCCCTCCTCTTTCTTTTTGACCTTTTTTCCATGATCCTCGCCATCCTCATTCTCATCGTTCCCGCTTCTTTTAGTGCCCTACCCTCTTTCCACGTTGATCGCTCCCTACCCCCCCCATTACCCTCTCTTTTCCTTGTACACTAATCCCCTTATCTTCGGGAATCTTCATATCTCTCTCCTCCCACGGTTTTCTTCCCCACTGCTTTGGGTAACCTCTCCTGCGCTTTCCCCTTTCCCCTACTCTACTTCTTTATTTTTTTCTTACTTCCGGTTGGTGTTTTCCGTTACTCTCCTTCTCTCACTTGTGTCCTCCACTCCCTTACTCTTTTTTTCCAGCACTAAAGCCTCTCCCCCTTTACATCCCGACTCGTACTCCTCGTTCTTTGTGCCATCGGTCTCCCCTCCTGGTCACCCCCATTTAATCAGACCACGTTATAACGGGGCTCGCGCTTAATGGGATCGCGAAAATGGCCCACCATATGAGGACTGCACCAACATCTGCAACTATTCTCCTCTCTGCAGATCTTCTGTATTGTATCTTGAAGTTCATCAGGTGTGTGTACGCGCACGGCGCACATTCAATGTATTATTTTTTTTTTTATACAGACGGACACACACCCAACTCCACCTACACTAATAATTTTAGTCATACCACTGCAGGAGGAATCGAACCCATGACCCTTTTTTACACTGGTACTGTTCTATACCGATTCCTACTGGAGTCTCTCTGATACGGTGTATCAATCATCCCTAATATGTGAGAAAGCATATGGAATAACATTTCTAATTAACCATAAAGCAGTATATTGGTATACCACAGGCTATGACACCACAGACTGAAGATACAGATTTGTCCACTTCATTGTGACCCTTTGAGCAGAGTGGTTTTGATATGTACATATTATTGTTGGTTTTTATTATTAAGCTGATAATTAAAAAGGCAATGTAGACAAAATTAATTTTAATTCTGGTATATAGTATATATATAATATATTTTTACATATTATTTGATGTATGTACTTTATTTAGATTAAGCGCCATCAATGTACATAGCGCTTCACAGCGGAGTAATACATGTGGTTAACCACATAAATAACAGATAATATTAAATAACAGGATCATGGGAATAAGGCTCTTTGAGAATGATTTAGGGAAGAGGGAGTCCGCCTGCTCCGAGGAGATTACAGTCTTAATTGGGCTATGTAGGGAGAACGTTAAAACAGACATGTAGGAGGGTAGTTACTGGTAAGATTGATGAGTTGGTGGGAGGGGGCAGGGGGGGGGGCAAGCTTTATGTGCCAGTGTTCAGAATAGCCAACAGTCCTATCTCTATGCTTCTTTAAGCAAGTGTGTTTAAGGTGGGTCGTAAAGGTGCGCTAGAGAAGGGTTTTGCTAGTCGGGGGGGTAGGTAAGCTGAGGGGAGGAAGGCATTCCAGAAGGTGAGGGGCAAGTCACTTGAAAAAGGTTGTACTTAAGGCGGGAGAGAGGCTTAGAGTACAAAGGGTAGAGTAGAAAGAAGACTCCTTGAGAAGAACGAAGAGTCTGGATGGGGCATAACGAGAAATTAGGGCGGAGATGGTAAGGAGGGGCAGAGAGGATAAGCTTTATAAAAGTGAGGAGAAAGAAGGGAGTGTGAGATCGGGATTTGTGATGAGCCGCGGAAGCCAGGAGAGAGGGATTTCAATGAGGGGAGAATGCTGGGCAGGATCTAGGAAAGATGTAGAGTGATTCTGGCGCAGGCAGGTTAAGGATAGATTGTAAGGGAGACAGGTGGGGGAAGGAAGGCCGAGAAGCAGGAGGTTACAGGTATCAAGACGGGGACGAGGATGAGGGCCTGAGTCAGGGTTTAGCAGTTCGCGCAACAGAAGAGAGGGAAAGGGGTATCTTTGTGAATTGCGGAAAAAAGGAAAGGAAAACAAAGCGGGACCAGGTTTTTAGAAGTTTTGAAGTGAGGGCAAATGTGAGAGAGGGAGGCGGTGTGACCCAAGGCAGCAGGGTGGTGCCTACTGCGAGTGATGATGATCGTAGTTCAACAGTAATGTGGCCAAGGAGGTAGTAGGCCAGGTTGGGAGGAAAAGTATGAGGAGCTCGTTTTTTAGCCCATTTGAGTTTAAGGCGGCGGAGTGGCATCCAGGAGATATAGCAGAGAGAAATTCAGAACAATTGGGTTTGGAAGGTGGTGTAAATAGGGTTGGTGTTTGTCGTAATTTTTTGTAGGTCGGGGTGTGAGAAATATATTTTCTGTATGTGTCGACAGCATAGAGGTGATAATGAACCCAAAAGATGTTATATAGGTACCTAGAGAGGAGTGTAGACAGGAGAAAAGAGAAGAGTCCCAGGACAGAGCCCCCTGGGGTACCCACACAGAGAGATCAATAGAGCGGGCGAGTGGTAATTAGCAGAAGAGAACTGGAAAGGACGATGGGCGAGGGAGAGGGTAGGCATTGAGATCCAGGATAGAGGCTTTGTTCGAATATGAGTATGGGAGAATGTGATGAAGGAGAAGAAGGGTGGCCACGGTAGTCAAATCTGCAGAGAGGTCGAGTAATATGAGCAGAGGGTTAATGACCGCTGGCTCTTTGGCAGCATTGGGCGAGTCGTAGTTATTGTTAGTGAGGGCTGTTTCCGGCTAGCGCCATGGTGAGCAGTACGGAAGCCAGATGTATGAGGTCTCAGCGAGAGAATGGGTTGTGAGAAAATGGAAGAAAAGCGAGTAGCGAAATACAGAAGTTCAAGGGAGTTTAGAGGACAAAAGGCAGGAGGGAGACAGGCCGAGATAGTAGAGAACGAAGGTAGGGTCAAGGCTTGCTGTTTTATGAAGTAATGGTATGACTGTTGCATGTTTGAAGGAGGATGGAAAGGTATCCAGAGCAGAGGGGAGGAGTTAAAAATGTGCGTGAGCGTAGGGATTATAGTAGGAGCAGAGGTTTTAGGAGATTGGGAGGGAAAATGAGGGTCAATCGAGAGGCACAGTGGTAGAGGGAGACGGAGAAGAAAGGCGATCATCGAACAGCCGAACCATCCTCTCTGAGACAGTGGAAAAAGAGTCAAGGAAGGCAAGGAGGAAGTTAGGAAGAGTCGTTAGAGTGTAGGAGATGGGCGGAAGAACAGAGGGGGATGTTCTGACGTATGGATTCCACCTTTTCCTTCAAATAGTCAGCAAAGCCTGAGCGGGAGATGGAGGAAAGGGAGAGGCAAGCGAGAGGGGTGGTTTGAGTAGAGATACAAAGACAGAGAACAGTCGGCGTGTGGGTTGTAGGTTTAGGACTTGTGATGTTGTATTAGTGAAAGAAAAGTAGGTTGTTTAGCTGCGAGAGGGCAGTAGAGTGATGAACAGGATAGACATTAAATGTATGAAGGAACAGTTGCGGAGGAGTATTGAGATTTCCTCCAGAGGCGTTCAGCGGAAGACGAGGTGGAGAGCAACGCAGCATGCAGGTGTGGAATTTAACCAGGGTTAGGGTTAAGTTGTTAAACAAAGGGCGAGTTGCGGCAGAGAGGAAGCGGGGGGCATGAGATCAAGAGAGGGAGGACAAAGGCAGAGTCTGTAGTCCTGACCAGTTGTACGGTTGTAGACAGATCTGAGAGAGGAGAGGGAGGAAGTGTTGTTGTAGAGTGTTGACGTGGACTCAAAGTCAGGTAAGTGAAAGAGCGCAAGGTTTCTGCAGAGAGACGGGGGTTGACGGATGGAGGTGGAGAGAAGTAGCGAAGAGGATGATAGGAGAGAATGAGATGAGGGTGATGGGTCAGAGGAGAGGAAAAGGGGAAAAAGTGGAGAAATCAGGAGAGAGAAATGTTTAGTGAAATCCACCAACCTTTATCCCAGTGCCTTCGCTCTCCCCCCTTTCTAAGTTCGTATGCTCGCCCGCCATCTCGATTTTGGTGTG
>WSYH01001006.1:58404-146372 GCA_036426205.1 Ascaphus truei | reverse complement strand
AAAAAACCCCGTTGAAAATATTACCAAGCAGCCCAGACCTGCGTTTACTATTTTTCACTACTCCTGCTACTAAAGGTGCACAGCATCCTCGTACCTACGCCCGTTTGAGACGCACACTATACCAGATACAGCACAAACTTTGACACATGAACGCACCAATGTACAAAGAATACGCATATATACTGGGTTCATATCAAACTACGATCTATAGTGATCCATAGGCACAACGCTCTGTGTGTCACTATGTGTAATCACTATTGAACATTTCCTCGACACCCAGTACTCCCTTTACCCGTTACCAACCTTATACGGGCCGTCCAAACATTTACTTCACGCACTGCCCCGGCGCATGCGCAACTCGCATATAAACAGACTCTACTGTTTTAACTTACATGACGCATGCGCAGTGTGCACATTACGTTGATGTGCTGCGTGAACTTCTCTGTTAGTCTCGGTAGAGCCTATACCTACCAATATGTCATAGGGTTACAATAACCCATCTAGATTATTGACATTTAGAGCATCTGCCAAGATTTTCACACTTCAAGGGAGACAGAACTAATGGGAGCACAGTGAGACGCTTGACGGAGGTTGACATAGACCAACAGCAGTCTATTATTAGTCAGTGTATAGTACAGCACTATATACTGTTTTGTGTACACTATTACACTAATATTCAATAAAGTTTTTATTTATACACAAATATTTAATAAAGTTTTTTATTTATACACACCACATCCTACCCCTGACCGTCTTTATTTTCAGGTCTGCAGTGCGCCTATCTAAAGGGGATTCTTTGGTGTATCACTCTCGATACACATTTATTATCTGTCTGACTGTTGCCACATTGCCCGAAGCTTAGAAATCAACAAATATTTTGTTAACCTCTAGAGATGGTAACTCAGACAGCCTAAGTAATTACAGACCTGTATCATTCCTACCTTTCAGATTAAACACTGCTCATCACAAATGTACCAAAATCTCAAAAGGTATCAAAAGAGGTGTGTGACACCATTTGATAACTGCAGAATATTCTATGAAAACGCAATGTCTCTTAAAGCAACAATCCCACCAAAAATGAAATATATTATTTTTTACATACTTGGAAACAAAGGGTGCCCCAGAGCTGAACTTCTTTAGTAATAATAACAACATGTTCTTGTATAGCACTGTGAGTTTTACAGAGACATTTTGCAGGCACAGGTCCCTACCCTGTGGAGCTTACAATCTATTTTTTGGTGCCTGAAGCAGATAAAGTGACTTGGCCAAGATCACAAAGAGTCGACACCGGGAATTGAACCACGTTCCCCTGCTTCAAACTCATTCCAAGTCGATGTTGTTACTTACTGAGCCACTCCTTCTCCCTTTACTATTAGCTTTGTGGATCCCCTGGTTCTTGAGATAATGATTGTTTCTGTTGCCAGCGTTTGCCATGCAGATTTCAATATGACAACAGATAGCGGGCAGATAAGGAGCTGTAACTTCATTGGTTGTAATTTCCTATTGATCCACAGGTCATGCAAGATTTGGCAGTCAAATTGTTTCCTCATGAGGGAGTCTCGGCACTGGTGAGAACGCATCTAATTCTGCATGTACAACAGGAGGAGTTACACGAGGCACAGATTATAATGAGATGTATCATATTCTGTGTGCACAATAGGAGGAGTAACATAGTATACAACAAAAAACAAAAATACCCAATGCTACATCCAATGTGACAAAATACATAGTTAAATACTTCAATGTTAGTATTGTCATAGTTACAGTCACTGTGAAGATCGGTCTTAGGCCCCTCGACGTCACAGGTGACACACCACAAGCTAGGGGAGCTTTGCGCAGTCACCGAACCATCAGGCAAGGGGATACCACAGGGTTGGGCTTAGGCTCCGCCCCCGCAACATGTCCCGTGACAACACGGGTGACGGGCCACGCGCGGAGCAAACTACGCGCAGGCGTTGTGCTACCAGGATCACGCAAGGGGTTAATCCCAACACACAACGCTGACCCAGAATCAACTTTACGATTGGGCGAATAAAGATTGAGTGGGCGGATGATGCTAATCTGTGGCAGCTGCTTGCCCCCTGCTCATTAGCTACCTGCCCTTTATATGCTCAGCCAGCCCTTTGGCAAATTGGCTGAGCATAGATCTTCGTTTTTTAACGTAATGCTTACCCTAGCATCTTGCTGCCTTGTCCTGCTGCCTTGTGCATTCTGCTCCTGTCTTGTTCTCTTAGTGTTTTAACCTCGGCTTGTACCTTGACCCCCGACTTCTCCAATCCTCGACCTCGGCTTGCATCTGGACCTCTACCTTCTCTATCCGTGGACCCCGGCTACCCTCAACGACCATCCGACTTCTCCAACCCTTGACCATGGCGAGTATCATGACTATTCTCATTTCTCCAACCCTGACCCGGCTATACGACTACCACTCTGCACTCCGGACGCGGTCTCGCGGCTGGATGTCGGTGTACCCTAACATCCCCACCTCAGCCTCGCAGTTCTGTTCTGTTTGTGATGAGCACCCGTTACAGTTACATAGTAGATGAAGTTGAAAAAAGACATGTGTCCATCAAGTTCAACCTACAGTATGCTAAATTTAGACAACAGATACTTTATCATATATCTATACTTACTTATTGATCCAGAGGAAGAAAGATTCGTTCTATTATTAGCACTCAATGCTGGGTATAAGTAGGCGGACTATAGTGGTCCAACAGATAATGACTGTTATTAGGTCTATTGACCCATTAAATACCGGGAAGATCAAAAATCAAAAAAGTTTTATTAAATTCAAATATTGGCTAAAAACACATATATACATTCATCCATTAAAAAGAACTCCATAATAGAGTGGCTGTGTATGCAACCATCAAAGTTAGGTGTAACTTTCTATTGTAAATTCTGGCTGCTCTCACTTAGAATCCATTTCGTAAGTATAATACTGTTCAGGTCAGCAAGTATATGTTGGCATTACCAGATAGGAAATTATGGTGTATACTTTCACTTCACTAAGGACTGATTTAGTCCATCATCATACTAGTACTCATGATTTCATATTCTCAGACAACAATCTATGGTAGGTATTTAGGTGAATCGCGTCTATCCCTGTGTATATAGTATATGAATGTGATAACTAATTCAGTTACCACTACACGTGATACACCTAAATACCTACCATAGATTGTGGTCTGAGTATATGAAATCATGAGTACAGGCAGTCCTCGGTTATCCGACACAATGCGTTACTCAAAATGGCGTTGGATAGCGAAGCGTCTTAAAGCGAAACACGTTTTCCCATAGGAACACTGTTTAAATGAAAGGTTCCGTTCCTGAAAGCATTTTTAATGCTAAAATACACAAAATATTTTATGCAGGCAATAAGATACGCAGCACACACATAAATTATATAGTGTATATACTGTATTATATATATATAATATAACATAAAATATAATAATATAATATATTATATAGTATAATATAATATTATATTATATACACATAAACAACTTTGCAAAGCATTGTAAGAGCATTTGTTAAGCCGTTTTGGCGTTGTAAAAATTAACATAGGTATGCATTTGTCATGAGAGAGAGAATTTGGCCCGGGATTAAAGGGGTTACCCCCCATTTGGCCACCCTCTACTCTCACCTGGGAAGCAAGGGGTTAACTGGACTGAGGTCCAATAATGTGTTTTTGCCTTGCTGCAGTATCCAAATGTTTATCCCCCTGTATAAATGTATTGTGTTATCCTGGTGTTTGCACTCACACATACACTAGGGTTGATGCGGGAGGGAAGGGGTTAATGTTAATTTAGTGATTATAGCCTTTTGTTCCCTTTTCCCGCCTTTTCAGGCTCCATTTTGCAGCCGTCCATAGGTCGCCATTGAGCCTCCATGCATTCTAATGGCAGAAGTAGCAGTTTTGGACCTGTTTTCCAGCGACGACCAGTAGGTGGCGTCCGAGAGGAGGAGCGGCGGTTTTCCATTGTAAGTCAATGGGCTCATTGACTTCAATGGAGATTCCTCAACGCCGGCCTCGAGGAACAGGTTGGCAGCCATCCAAACAGCAGACCGCAAAAGCGGATACAATGTCTTTGAAAAGAGTTTAATCACTTCGGTCAAGTTCAAAGACAATTGGCGTGGGAATCTTAAGTTCTAGGGCCCCTGGGAATAAAGTTCTTTTTGTCCCTAGCTCCTAGGAACCCCCCCACACGATCCACACCGGGTCCAGGAATGAGAGACCCCCATAAGGGGTCGAGCGGAGAGGGAGGGTCACGCCATTGACTTCAATGGCGGAGCGGAGGTCCCATTGAATCTAATGGCGACGTGCGCCATGCATTGTCTATGGCGGCGCCGGCCATTGATTCCAATGGGGAAAAGACGCGTGGCGTAAAAACGACTAAGTGTGAAATGCTGAAATATGTAAGTCCATATCTCCGGTTCTGGAATGACCAGGGGGATGGGATTTGGGTGGAATGTAGCCAAGGTTCCGGCTTTAATGCATGACCCTTCCCAGCCCCCTCCGACCAACCAGACGGAGTGTGGACGAATGTAAAGATTTGTGTTTTTTTCCATAGGCTTCAATGATGGCGTTTCCCCATTGAAAGCGTATGGCGGGAAATCCCATTGACGGCAACGTCGGAGCCCGCCATTCAACGCTATGGCGGCAAACCCCGTTGATTTCAATGGGGAAAGAGTGAAAAGCAGAGATTCATTTTTAAAGGGACGAATCCTGTATTTTAAAAAATGTATTAAAGTGCATTTCTGTATCTCCGGTTCTGGAGGTCGCAGAGAGTTGTAATTCGGCCAATATGTAGGGTCACTGTAGGCTTTAATAACTGTCAGATTTCGACCCACTGGACCCACCAGAACGGAACTTATTAATAAGTGAAAATATTAAAGTGTATATGGGATTTTGGATCTGCTCTGAAAATGCAGACCCCATCTGCTATGCTAATAGGGCAGGAAGGGCATCCTGAAAAACTTAGCATAGCCCTGTGATCAAAAGTGATCAAAAGTTAACTGCCCTGATTGTTTATAATAGGGGCAGGAACAAAGGAGCTGAGTGGTTTTAAGTGTGGTACTTCACACTTACAGGAGAAGCCAAAATCTACTTCAAAGAGATTTTTCTAGCCAACTCGGCGTCTAGGGTTAAGAGTAAAGGGTTGAAATGATATATATGTCAGAGTCAACACCTACTCAATTGTCTTCATGTTCTTCATGCATTGTCGTGATGTCCACATCTGAACCTGAATTATGGAAGAAATTGCCCATCCTGTATCCTGATGGCTTTCTTGTCCTAACATTTCAGTAAGTGTCTATATTTTGTCTGTTATTTGTATAATCTGTTGTGTTCACCTTTTTCAAGGAATAAATTATATTTTCTCATATCTAAGCCTTGTTCAGTTCAACCCAGTTATATTTTTGGTGTATTATTATAGCCTGTTACAAAGTTACCGTCACAGCATTGCATAGCGTTGGATAAGCTATTGGTTGTAAAGCGAAGCGTTGTAAAACAAGGACTGCCTGTACTAGTATGATGATGGACTAAATCAGTCCTTACTTGAAGTGAAAGTATACACCATCATTTCCTATCTGCTAATGCCAACATATACTTGCTGACCTGAACAGTATTATACTTACGAAATGGATGCTTAGTGAGAGCAGCCAGAATTTACGATAGAAAGTTACACCTAACTTTGATGGTTGCATATACAGCCACTCTATTATGGAGTTATTTTTAATGGATGAATGTATATATGTGTTTTTAGCCAATATTTTAATTTAATAAAACTTTTTTGTTTTTTGATCTTCCCGGTATTTAATGGGTCAATAGACCTAATAACAGTAATTATCTGTTGGACCACTATAGTCCGCCTACTTATACCCAGCATTGAGTGCTAATAATAGAGGGAATCTTTCTGATCATCCTTGGATCAACTCTGTCAATATAAGTCTTTCTTCCCTCCAAGCACCTGCTTAAATTTACCTTCATTTTTGTTTATACATACTTATGTGGTGAGTGGTTACATCTCCTATATATGATCCAGAGGAAGGCAAACAAAAAACTCCAGTGACATATCATCCAATGATATTTCATAAGGGGAAAAATAAATTCTCTCCTGACTCCAAGAATTGGCAATCGGATTACTCCCTGAATCAACATCCTTCCCATGTTTACTTACTATTTGGTATATCCCTGTATACAGATGCAGCGGCAGTTATTCAAACATTTCACAGAGCCGTTTTCGTGTGCTCTGCTGTACTCCACGCGGCATTCACGCGGTCAATAACACCAGGCACACGTGTTTATCGCGGTTGCTCAGTTTGAATTTCATGGATTCTTTTTCTTTGGATGCAATTCTTTGTGTATCCGTGGCAGAAATTAATGAATTGTAATGTGTACAGTACTGTACTACTGTGTCTATTTGCAGGTGTTTAAAAACCAGAACACTAAAATCCCATTTTCTGCACTCGCGTTTTAAGGCGTTACGTTTGGAAGAAACCACGTGCCATGACATGGGTATTCCGAGGTATACAACGCGTGAAATGTTCGAATAACGGCCACTGCATCTCTACCTTTCCTTTCTAAAAAGATGTCCAATCCTTTTTTTTAACAAATCTATTGAATCTGCGTGAGTGTACTGTCATGAGTAATGGTCATTTAGTTAAACCATTTGACCAAATCGTTATAAGCCTGCAGCCACGTCACGGCATGACCAGTATGCAGGTCCAACACTACCTGTGAAAATTCTCATTTACCTCTGCAGTGAAGGGAAAATGGTCTCAGTGGACCTGTCCTGCACAGGCATGGAAAAACCTGCTACTTAAATTTTTTTATTGTGTGGGCCGAGCATGCGCACTTTAAGTGAAACTTCTTTGTCTTTTGACACAGAAATTGTATTTGTGCTGGAGAGATTTTTAATTAAAAATCAAAATACAATTTCATTGACAAAACGCAAAATAATTTGACTTAGAACGAGCGTGCTCGGCACACACCCCCTGTATTATCTATTTGCACTAATTGTGAATTCCTCATTTGTGTGTGGTCTGACTGTGTGTGTGTGTGGTGTGTGGATTCGGAGGGCATCTCCGTGCATGCGTTTGCGATGCACACATGACCACGTGTGCGCATGTGCACGGCTATACCTGTTTTTGAGTCTGTGCGCATGTGCTGAATGGGCCGAACAGTTCTGCGCATGCGCAAGGAGCGCATGTACGCGGCGATGGCCAATTCTGTGCATGCACACGGCGCCATGTGCTCCTGTTCATGAACACAGTGACGGGCACTGACACGCATGTCCGCAGTCACAGCCGCTTCAGACCCGCCGCTCTCTGAGTCCCCTGACCCGAAGCAGCCCCCACTCTCTCCCCCTCACCAACGGTGCCTGATGATTGGTTGGTGAGGGTGGTCAGTCAGAGCTGGCCTGTGGGAGGTAGTCAGATAGCGGCCTGGGCATCAACAGTGTGCGGAGCAGGGACAGAGGAGGCCAGACCTGGGGAGCCAGAGCATGAGACACCGGGGACAAGGTCTAGTCCTGAAGGGAGGGGAGAGCAGGTTAGAGCCAGAGAGTGAGTGAGTGTGTGTGTGTTCAGCGCTGCCTTCCTCTTCTCTCCATGACTCCTCCTGGTGGAAGCTGGCAACACTGACAGCCTCTTCTGCCAGCAGTGACGTCACTTCCATCACCACTGACTTCCGTCTCCATCAACTCCATTCACTGCCAGTCAATTTTCCTAATGTGGTAGGTGTGCCCAAAGAAGTTTCACTTCAGAAATGGGGTGGGGTGGGGGGAGCTTAAACCCTGAGAGGAGGGGCCACTAACCTCCAAACAACTGATACTAATTGAAAATTTAAATTAATGAATTCATTAATTGCTGGGATTGTGTGTTGAGTAACATGGTACACAGATTATAATGGGACATATACTATTCTGTGTATATACCGTAATAGGAGGAGTTAGGGAGGAGTTACATGATACACAGATTATAATGAGATGTATCATATTCTGTGTGTACAATAGGAGCTGTTAGAAATGAGTTAGATGATACACAGATTATAATGAGATGTAATATATTCGGTGTGTACAACAGGAGCAGTTAAGGAGGACTTAAACGATGCACAGATTATAATGTGATGTATCAAACTCTTCCCTGCATCACTTTTTTTTTGTTTATGCCTAAAAATCCCCAGTTCAAAATTTTCTAGCTAACAATCTGCGTCACATATAAAGTAAGAGACAATGGGGGTCATGCACTAAGCAGTGATAAGTGGGTTTTCTGGGTGCTATACACAAATCAGAGATAAGTGCTTTTAAGTGAGATACATACCTATATAGCATGATACTGCCTGTTGTGAGATTCACAAAGCAGTGATAACACTGCAGTATCATGCTATAATGGCATTTTTTCCCACTTAAAAGACTTATCACTGTTTTGTGAATCTCACAGCAGGCAATATCACGCTATAATGGCTTTTTATCTCACTTAAAAGCACTTATCACTGCTTAGTGCATGACCCCCAATATCTTACATTTTATGCAAATGGTAGCAAAAGATGGAGCAATGTATCAAAATAAACTACTATTTCTACTTTCTTTACTGCGCCTAAATGTGATGACACGCATATGCATTTCAACAAGGTTCCAATGAGACATACCCGCATGCGCCTAAATGTGATGACACGCATATGCGTTTCAACAAGGTTCCAATGAGATATACTCACATGCGCATTATATAAAAACAGTATGAAAAGAGCAAGCCTACAGGAAAAGTTGAAAGTATTGAATAATAAATAATACATATAGAATGAAATATATACATTTTTACTTTTGGGGTTTCTTAGCAGAGACATACAGTACACGCATGAGTGGAAAAATGTTTAACATTTGGAAGAAGAAGCGACGTTGTATTTTTGTATTACTCCTTTTCCGTTTATTATCCTGTACAAATACAGTACAGTACAACACTTAATTCGTACAAAATACTTCTTTCCCGTGTACACCATACAGTATGAACTCGTAACGTTAATCTTCAAATTACAATTACACACACACACACACTTGAAGAACTGTACGGCAATAAAAGACAGGTTGAATTGCTATTAGATTTTTAAGACAACAACTCGCGATCGCCTGCTTGAGTTTCTCGACGATATTACAGACCGTGCTAAAATGCAATAAAAACCCGAGTCAACACGCGTCTTAAGGCAGTACGGTCGGAAGAAATCCCATCACATGGGTATTCCGAGGTATACACCGCGTGATTTGTTCGAATAACGGCCGCTGCATCTGTACATCTACCTCGGTGTTCTTACCACTATCCATTAACGACTAACCACTACTCCTTAGCCCTGGTTTTGCCCCACACTGGCAACTGGGAGATATTAATACATAAACCCCTTTCTTTCCTGCTTCCTGGAACATCAAATGTTAAATACTTATTCATCCAAGTCCCTCAGCTGCAACATTAGGAAACAAAACCGTATCAGATATACCAGAGAACCCCCCCCCCCCCAATCTTATTGAAGGATAAGGAATTTTTTCTTTAATATAGGTGTATAGATGTACAGTAGCATCTCACTGTCACCGCAGCGGTAGCTCTCACACAGATTGCCCTGGTGCCAGTATGTAAGACAGTAAGAGCTGCTACAGCTATAGTTTTGCACCCATTCTGTTTCAGGAGGATTTCCTAAATAAGTACTACAGTCTTTCAGCTGGCGCTGTCTTAGCAAATAGAGCAGTTTTTATGTTAACAGACATTTGGATTAGTTTAAAACAACGTGTCCAAAGAGCGTCCTCTGCTTTTTGTTCAGTTGTAAAGAATTTGTTTCTGCATGAAATAATATCATAGTAGGACCACACTTGAGTGAGAATTCAACTGTATACTTGTCTTACACAGTGAAGACAGATAGTAATGTAACCGTGCCATTTAGTGAAATAAATCTTCAGGCTGAGCTACAAGAGGGATAGAAGTTTGGTCTCCACATAATATTGCCTTATGTAGCACTGACAGCGCTATACACAGCATTGTGCAGACATCAGTCCCTGCCCTGAAGAGCTTGCAATCTAACTGTTGCTGCCTGAAGCACAAGGAGATAAAGGGACTTGTCAAGGTCACATGGAGCTGACTAGACGTGCAATTTTTTTGCTGAACTTTGTGGACACATGACTCTTTAGATACTACAGTCCGAAATTCTATCAACAATTGGCAAAATTGCAAAGTGACATTTTTGAGCAGTCACTTCCACAATAATTTTGCAAAGATGCTCAATTTAAGAGAAATTAGCCAACAATATTGTGAGAAGCACATTTGAGGACATTCTCGCGTCTTTATAGCTGCCACATGGATTAAAAGTGGAATTCCTCTGCTTCAAAGGCTTCTTACCATTATACTATAATGTTAAATGCTGCATTGAGGGTCACTATCCCAGGTAAAGGAGGCGTTAAGGTACTGTAAGCTTCACAGCTCCGGGTGCTGTATTTTCTTCTGCAGACCATGCCATGCATATTTATGTGTGTAGCCTGACCCAACATGCCTAAGCAGCATACACAGCAAACAATGGGGGTGCTGAATGCACACGCTGTGTATTTGGACAAAGTTAGCAAAGGGAAGGGGCGCAGGTCGGTTACTTTGACTAGTAATTATAAGCTATTCCAAAAATGTTTTATTGCAGCAACTCCCCCCTCCCCCCCAAGAAGCCTCTGAGTTTAACTCATATAATGTTAGGATCTTGGCCCCCTGGAACGTCTGCTGCTCTTTTGTTAAAAATCGCGATTTGCTTAATCTCTAGCATCTGAGGTTACCATGATAACCTTTACACTGCACTAAGATCTGGGGATAAGTTCCATTTTAACCTCCCGGACACTTAATATTTAAAATGCTTATCTCCCCAGAACAGAGCATCAGATTTAAATAATAAACACGGAATGGGAAAGAGAAAGAAGAGATCTCAAGTTACAAATACAATTCCAATGACCAATTCGGACTGATGATTTAAGCCCTTTAACACTGTTAAAGGTGCATTCCACCTACTGGAAGTAGCACCAAATATACATAACAAACACCCGTCTGGTCATTTACATTAACTTTCAAAATAAATGCTGGGACAGAGGAATGAAGAATGCAAAATGTTGTCTAAAGAAAGAACATTAGTAAATCAAACTAGAAAAATGCCAAGAGACAATAATATTGTACCCTTTCCTCATACTCAATACCACCCTCCCATCCTCACACTCAATTACCCCTCCCCTTCTCACACTCAATCCCCCCACCTCCTCACACTCAATCACCCCCTCCCTTACTCACACTCAATCACCCCCTCACCTACACATACTAAATAACCCCTCTCCCCTACATACACTTAATAACCCCTACACACACCCAATACCCCTTCCCCTCTACACATTACACACCCCCTCCCCTACACATACTTAATATTTCCCTCCCCTACACACACTCAATTCCCCTATCCCCTACACACACGCACTTTCCCCTGGGGGCAGGCCTCAGTGGCAGGCCTCGGTGCTGCGCAAGCGGGGGGGGTGGAACGTATAGGTGGAGCTTAAAGTGAAAGTTGGGCCGCAGCTTGGGAGAGCTGGGGCCCAGTAGCCAACATGGGCCCAACCTGGAACAGTTGTCCCAGCTCTCTCCCCATGTCGGCGGCCCTGCAAGCGTACTTCACTTGACCCATATGATTTATATAGGGAGGCATCAAAGTGCTGGACCTGTAGTGTTTACAACACAATAGACAAGTTTGGCCTGCTAATAATTCTTTTGAGCTAAACCAGTCCTTGGGTAATTAGCCAAGTCCATGAAATAAAAAAAAAACCACCTGTCATTTTGGAAGTTATTTCTTCAAGCCAATTTTGTAAAAAGACTCTCTTTGTTTTAAGTGCAGGCTGCTTTAAGTGCAGTCCAAATAGCCCTTGAGTGTATCTGCATTTATTTTACAGCTCTCCACAACCCCGTTGCCATGTTATACCGTGGATAACATTTTCAGTGCTGGTGGACTGACCCCTGGCATTTCTGCATCATGTGATGCCTCGTGGATCTATCACGTGACATGGATGGCGCCCGGATAGAGAAAGCAGAAGTGGAGGGAGCTCAACTTCTATATCGGAGAAGTCAGCCTGATCACCCCTAAGAAAATGAGCATTTGCCTGTGATGCACCTGTTATGTCGTGAGGGCACTGAAAAGGTTAAGCTGCAGACAAAGCTTGTGGGTAATGATAATGTAAATATGCAAACTGAGCAGTCACTTTTAGCTTCATGTACAGTACAGGCAGTTTGGGGGAAGTTAAGGAGAAACAGCATAGGCATTCAAGAGTTCATTACTCTACCTTATATCTTGGATTTGTGATGTCACTTCTAACATTAGGTTTATGCTTCCCTGAAGAAGCAGAAGCCAGTCTATCATATTGAATCTCAACGGAATTCAGGCTTTGTAACTACATCACAAATCAAAGCCATATGTATCTCATGCTTCCATTGGCCAAATATCGTAACCTTAAGCATATTACAACAGTTTGTAGATAGATGTTTGATTTTATACATAATTAGCCGGTTACAGGGAAAGAGGATAACCATGAACCTCTTGGGAATGGTTATTATGACAGAGGGGACGCCTACAGTTATTGTATGAATTTGATTGCCTAAATTAAATGAGGGTGGAGCTAAAATGAAAGTTGGGCTAGTGAAGAGATTGTAGAGCAACCATTTTGTATAAACGTTTGCAAAGACAAGTTTGCCTCTCTCCCATTTTTATTAAAAAAAATTTAATGTACATTTATATTTTTGTATATATTATTATGTTCATTGCATTATTTGTCACAGCAGTGGGATTCCTTGCCAGCTGGAATGTTAAGGCATGGACATGTGGTTGCCCCGGTGGGGTCTGGGAAAGTAGTAGCAACACATTAGCTTACTGCGTGTTCCTCTAACCTTTGGTTTATTTTGGCAACTTGGCAGTAATGTCAGTGACTGGCATATGGTTTAAAGTTATGTTAAATACTGTATGTTAATGTGTTAAAACAGAAGTCTAGGTTGCATTTCTGGCTTTTATTGTATTTTATATATAGGATTGAAGCCGGGGGTATACGGAGCAGAACCCCCTACTTCCCAAGATATTAACCTCAGTAGGTGCTGCTAGGTACTTTCAAGTTTAAAGGTCCTGGTTACACGGTCCAACAGGAAGCAGCAACAGATGACGTCACGGCTTCCTATTGGCCTGTTGGACATTGTAGCCACAATTTTGTTAGGCACACCAAGCTGGAGCTGCCACCGGTACCCCATACGGAGGTAAGTATCTCAGAAAGACGGGGGTACTGGAGCTAAAATGAATGTGGTTCAGTTCTGGAGACTCCCTGCTTTAATCCTATAACAAAAACAAATAAGAAATGAAACCTGGAATGCTGCTTTAAATGGCTGGGAAGGATTGGAAAATATTAATAAATGCTGTGGCTGTTTTTATCCAAATTGGTGTCACTGTTTTATTTGGTGTTGTGTGGGACTGCCTTTGGGACGGTTATGAAGGAATCGACGGTCATGTATTAACACATCTATTATCAATATTGGGGTGTATGAAAATAAATCCAAACCTGTAAATGTTGTAGTTGTAAAAGGATCTTTGCATGTAGGTAATTGCACATATTAACCAATTCACAGATTGCTTTGCAGTGCGTTCTGGCAGCAAATGGGTTAAGGTGCCTTCATAAGAGGCACTCACTTGCTTAGAGGCACCTTTATCTCACACTGAAAAAGGAACTAAAGTGCCCCTTTGTCATTGTTTGCCAAATGTTGGAGGGTCTGTATGTTGGTTAGCTGCATTGGTACAAATTATATATATAATTTTATCATAATGAGGCTGCACGGTATTTAACCAAGTAGGTAGCATAATGTGCATACGTTAAGCTGAGTCCCCGGTGGTCACGGCGGCCCGCGCTAGGGCCTGCGCGCCAAACAACAGCACCGCCCTCTACACACTTAAAAATTGATTTAAAAATACTTATAGGCGTCAGATTTGAGTAAAAAGGAATCAATCACCCAGATGAGACCCCATAAACATGTACACTGGGGTCCAAGGAGGGAGTGACTCTTTAAAGTCATTATATATTGCATAGACACTCTGACATGGAAAGGATTAAAGTGTCTCTTTAAAATACTGTACAGCGCAGTGCAATTTTTTTCAAAGGATACCCAGAAAATTAAAGCAAAATTCTGTTTCATGACAAATGATAAAATAAACCTTTAATAACCCAGACATCAGATCTTCAGCTTGAATGAGAGGAGCAGCCATAAAGTGGCCAAACTCAACATAACCAGTTCTACATCATAAAGAAGATGTGGGGGAAATAGCAGTAGAGCATATAACGTTTCTTAAAGGGGTACATGTTATTTCTGTTACACAAACCTCATATTGTGTTAAATGAATGCTGGGAGCACACTTTTCTTCAAGCGTCTCTAAGCGTGAATGTTTCAAGTTACTTTATGTACAGTATATGTATTTCAAACACCTGATGCCCTATAACCACGGCACCAATTCACTATCACACACTGATACACATACAAAGATAGTGGTACAATCAGTAGAAACAGATATACACAGATGTGCACTTACATGCACACAGGCTGACTGATATACACAGATTTGCTCACTCACATATAGTATACAGATACTGTACACACAAACTAACACATGCTTATATACTTTTGACCAATACACACTGCTAAATAATATACAAAATGCTCACCGATTTGGAACCAGTCTCACTAATTATTAGAAACACAAGTTCAATAGACTTCAATGGCGTCGGTCTCACTGCTAGAAACGAGCATTAAAAGGTTAAACTCCCAAATCTGACTAATTTCCAGGCTCGGACGCTGACATCTCTAGATGACTGACAGATCTATGCTTTAAGAAGCGATTTGAGGAGTGGTTATAAAAGGAGGTAGGAGCACAATATTATTATTACAGTATGTACCAAGGTTTGAACCGCTACCAACACTGCTTTTCTGTGTGTCCACAAATACTGTAGAAGTGATATATTGAAGGCCTTTTTTTTTTTAATAAATACCAGCTCCAGACTGGAGCAATATGAATGGGGAAAAAACAACACCAGATTTATCCAGGAAGACATACATACTATATATATATATATATATATATATATATATATATATATATATCAGTGTTTCTCAACAGGGGTTCCTAAAGGGTTGCCTGTAATATAAATGAGAAAATACATAAATATAGAGAGATAGATACACATGTATAGATACAGATATATATATATATATATATAGAGAGAGAGAGAGAAAGAGAGAGAGATTGAGAGATAGAGAGATACACACACACACACATACACACACACACACACACACACACACACACATACAGTGTTCGACAAACCTATACATTTGCTCGCCCCGGGCGAGTGGATTTAACCCCCGGGCGAGTAAATATTGGCCCAAGCAGCACACGTTTGGTACTAGGTGGCGAGTAGATTTTTTTGTGTGGCGAGTAGATTTTTATATATATATATATAATCAAAAAATAAATAGATGATACCGTTCTGTGGCTAACGAAATGCTTTTATTTTTAACGGTATCATCTATTTATTTTTTGATTATTGAAGCTCGGCTAACACGGTACTTATACCTCTATATATATATATTTATATATATATATATATATATATGAAAAAAGGAAAGCGCATGCTCCATAGCACAAATGAATATTTCCTGCATATACCATGCTGTCTAAAATTCTCCCTTTTCTAATTTTCTTTGCCTCAGTCACTAGTAGGGGCCAAGTATACTAATGGCCGTGACATATCAACGTGGTTAAATCTAGGCTATGGCTGTCTTTTTACCAAATTCCAACATCAAGTATTTGAAACTGCATCTTTAGTTTAAAAAAAATTCAATATTGTAAGGTGAGAGGTTTGATCTCCTTTATCTTGTGTGATGTCACTGAGTTCAAAAAGATTTTGCACATGTAAAGCCCTCTCTTCCCATTTCATTTACTGACACTCTGACAATGACAGAGTGGGGCAAGGATAGAAGATAAACCACCATTCATATGCCCTGAAAACAAAAGCAGCTTTGTTGATATGTATGTATGTATGTATGTATGTATGTATGTATGTATGTATGTATGTATGTATGTATGTATGTACTGTATGTATGTATGTATGTATGTATAGCAAAATAGTCAATATAGCGGATGCAAACACTGTAGAATATAATAGGATACGATACCGCGTTGAAACGAAATCAGAGGCAGCACTCCAATGGATAATCAAAAAAGTATATTGTGAGTCACCAAGACACCATAACCGACGTTTCGGTCCGCAGATGGGACCTTTCTCAAGGTGACGAGGTATCGTATTGCATATATATATATATATATATATATATATATATATATATATATATATATATATAATTTGTTGCTGAATTTATAACACGCAACGGTGGACAGCTACTTACATCGTTGCATCACCTTGAGAAAGGTCCCATCTGCGGACCGAAACGTCGGTTATGGTGTCTTAGTAACTCACAATATACTTTTTTGATTATCCATTGGAGTGCTGCCTCTGATTTTGTTTCAACGCGGTATCGTATTGCATATATATATACATATATATGTATACACACACACACAGATGATGGGATATGAGGGACTTCCTTTGTGTCTGCAATACAGTACGTATTTTACCCAGAGAACTACTATTGTGCTATTGTTCTTATTCCTTGGATACCTTTCCCTGGCAGCAAAAGGGTTGTTAAATAATGGTTTTAAAGTATTAAGAAATAATCCCAAAGAGAGATCAGAAAGTGGATTTATAGTCGGGTTGTGCTTTCTGAAAGTAACTCACTTCTACAAACAGCTGGGACAAATGGCACTGTAAGTATGCAGCATCACACCTGTTTAGTATAATTTCTGTAAATGACATTAACTCTGCCTATAACCCACAAAAACCTGCAAAATACCTCATAATAATCCTCTATTACCACTTTGATTAATGTATCTTCAACACATGTTTTATATATTTCATCACATAGACTTAGAAATACCCAGAGCTAAAGGAGGTGTGGAAAGCAATTGTTCCAGCAGATTTTAGACTTCCAGGTTACATAATATATATTGTTTTCAGCTTGAGAACTATGGAGCAGATATCTGACATACTAACAATATTTGAAATGTCATCATCTACTTTTACTAATCCAGTATTCGTAATAGTGATGACGTGTGATGTTATTTTGTTCTGTATCTTTTTGATGAGGAATTAATTCTGGGCAGATATGCTCACTCTGTGCCACATTATTTGCAATATTTGAAATTCTCCCAAATGTTTATATCTGTGGCGGAAGTGTGATTATACTAGTGAAAAGAGATGTGTGAATGTCCTCAAATGTGGTTTTACATTTTTAGAAAAGGTCATACTACATTAAAAAAAAAAACGAGGAAATGTTAATAGAATTTGCCACTTTTTGCCAGATTTTTAGTTTTTTTTGAGAGAATGGTAGTATATAAAGACTCATGTGACCTGATTCTAGGTTCATGAGACGTTCACATTGACTTTTAATGCCAGCATTATGTTTAAGGGGATTGAGCAGCACTCCCCTGGTCTTGTATAAAATGGTGTATAAAATGATACTATATTTATTTAAACAAACATATATGGAATATGTTTGTTTAACTAAATAAAGTATAATTTTTATACAAGACCAGTGGAGTAATGCTCAATCCCCTTCATTCCAGCAGATCTTACACCAGGATGTGGGTTGACTTGCATCCATGGCAGGACACATTGTTTTTCTTAATGTTTCTTTCTTTGATACATTTCTCCATTATTTTATAGATATGTTTGCGGGGGAGGGGGGGGAGAAAGACACATTTTCATCTTCTTTGCAAACGTCACTAATTTTTAGTAGTGACACACAGCCCCTGCAAGCTCAAGGAAATATTCTATGTACTGTACAGTGCTGATTAAATATAACTATATACAAGATATCTATTATCATCTATATATATATATATATATATATCTATATTAGATATATATATCGATCTTCGATATACTTAATCTATCTCTAAGTCTCTATCTTTCCTACGTGAGCTCTATCTCTCTCTATTATATATTATCCAGTATAAACATATATATATATATTAAATAAAATGTTCTTAGGTATTAAAAAATACCATTGTCATTTTGCTTAATCAAAAGATTGCATGACTCAAAAGGAAAATGTCGTGTTTTAATTCTATGATATTTTTTTTTTGATGAATTCAGAGGACTAGGCGGGTCATTTATCAGAGTCTCCCAGATGCAAGACTGGTGGAAAAACAATGCACTAGATTTATTAAACAAACAAATCCCATTAGTTTCAATGGGAATGTTTCTCCATAGCAAATCTGGTGCTGTTTCTTGACTCTACAGTAGGTTTGTAGCTGGGAGACTTTGATAAATAGTGATCTCCAACTTCAGCAGTTGTCTTCTAAAAGTGTCATCATAATTTCTCAACAAGAAGGTGATAAGCAGGGAGTGACTCTTTAAGACTTATTCAATAAAGTACGATAGTAACGCCGGGAAAATCCCATGACGTCCAAGATATATATCTATATATAGAGAGAGAGAGAGAGAGAAGTGAGACAGGGAGAGAGAGAGAAGTAGAAGAGGAGAGAAGGCGAGAGAGAGAGAGAGTAGAGAGTAGAAGAGAAGAAGACGGACGATGAGAGAGATATATAGATAGAGAGAGAGATTATACTGGATATAGATATAGATATATTATTATATATATATAGAGATAAATATATATATAAGATATATATCTATATATAAAACGAAATACCTCGAGCTTTAACTCAGAGTTATCTGGAGCGCACAATGCAAAGCAATATGGTTTTTTTTTTGCTTTTTGCTTTTGCAAGTATGGCCGTGAAAGAGGTTAAGACAGAGGTTCTCAACTCCAGTCCTCAAGACCCCCCAACAGGTCAGGTTTTCTAGGGTATATCCCTGCTTCGGCACAAGGACGTCTTCGACTGAGCCCCTGATTGAGCCGCCTGTGCTGAAGCAGAGATATCCTTATCACCTGACCTATTGGGGGGTCTTGAGGACTGGAGTTGAGGACCCCTGGGCTCAAAGCTTCTGGGTGGGATTGCCCTTGTCTATAAGGACCTCACCATAAGCATCTAACGATTTGATGCTTATAATAAACGTAGTTGTAGACATTAAGGACTTATCTTATCTGTTCATTATTTCTTATGTGTACTTTTTACTCACTCAAGGTGCGATGTATAAAGTTCCAAAGAAAAAAAAATCTAGATGCACAGAATTTTTTTTTTTTTTGCTTCTGTCTAAAATACATCAAATGTAATATACTCAATAGTATAAATAGTATATTTTTATAGGGTAACCCTAAGCAAAGAAAAACGAATGTAGATCTAAATTTCAATAAACAATTCAGAATCCAATACCAAATGTGATAGAAAAGCCACTTTCTAAATCCCAGTTTGCATTTAAGCACTGTTCCTAATTATTTTAGAATCACTCTATGTAGTTTCTTGATCATTCTTACAAAAAGGTGCCGGAACTCAGTTCCCCTAAATACCCCCGCAAAAAATGCCCTAAATAAACATGTTAAACAAGTCTTAGATTTGACATCTCCCCCTAAAACTACTGCCTCAAATATTGGGCTAAACTCACGCATGCGGACCAAAAGAGAAG
This sequence comes from Ascaphus truei, assembly GCA_036426205.1. NCBI lineage: Eukaryota > Metazoa > Chordata > Amphibia > Anura > Ascaphidae > Ascaphus > Ascaphus truei. The sequence goes on along the minus strand of WSYH01001006.1, from coordinate 126,642 downwards.
AAAATAACATTTAAATATGCCTATCATGTCAATATATGTAGGGACAGTCCCTCATAAGAACAAATTAATTGATGACAGTGGCATATTTAATGGACTATAAGGGATTGACACTTAGGTCCCTTATTTAAATATTTAATTTTTAATGTCTCTGCAATAATCAAATGCTTTGGAGGCAGTTTACAGTCTTTATCGAATCTTTTCTTTGTAATCTCTTGTACTGTATATACAGGTAGGGAGAGATCCAAATAGAAAAAGCTGGTGCATCGCCAAAATAGCAAATCTAGGACATGGTGACAAAAAAGTTATTTATTGGTTGAACAACATAAATTAGTAGTGCTGGTAATCCTCTAACATGTTTCACACTGGAAGTGCTTTATCAAAGAGCTTTATCAAAGCTTTATGTTTTTTAACCAATAAATTACTTTTTGGTCCCCACGTCCAAGCTTTGCTATTTTGGCTGTACGCGGCTATTTCGATTTGGATCTTTCCCTTCATCTATTCAAGCCTGGGAGCGCGCCTGGCGGGCGTCATCGCAGGAGGAACGTGAGGAGTTTAAAAGTGAGTTCTTCAACATTATTGTGCTTTAGTTCTTTAACCAATTGTTTTGCCTGCTTACCCCCTCCATATCTGATGTGGATTGACAGCGTCTGTAGTTCTGCTCTTGCGGGACACCCGTGACTGTCTCCCTCCTCTGTGAGTGGGGTTTGGCTTGCATATATATTCACATACCTTCACGATCACACACAGTGTGGCCAAAAACGCTGTGCTATACGTTTATGGACTCATAATGATCTCCGCTGCTGCAGCTACATATATACATATTGACCTGGACTATCATCACTGTTTGTTTGTGTGGTCTTTTGAGCACCGGATTCTGGATTTGCATTAATCCTACCCACCAATTGTATATACAGGTATATTGTGGATCCAGACATATTTTTTTATCTCTGTAGTTTTGATTGAACTAATACGGCTGCCATCACTACCCAATGAGATAATGGGGAAGGACAACATTTACCACGAGATTAGAATCGCAGAGGCCTTAAGAAAATAGAAACATATTCATTTTTCCACAGAGAGGGAAAGAGTTTCTTTAAGGGGGATTGCATATTTCTAAAGAAGCCCATTGGAATGATGAGTTGTTTTAAAAAATGTTTTTGTTTTGCCGTCTATGAAGGACTGGCACTATAAAATGTTTCTCAAAGTGTTCCTCTTACTGCAGAAAGGTCCCCGTATACATAATCCCTTACATGAAATGCAAAGAGAAGCCCCTATTACTGTATGTGTTATACATACACACATACAAATGTATTTGTTACTGTGACAATTCAACAAACCCATGTCTAGTTCCTTTAATATATACTGTATTCTACCCTTTCTTTTTATGCTGTAGCATCCAGAGATACAGTATTTGCTTAACTATATATATACTTAGGGTTAGTAAACAAAACGATTACCAGTAGAAAAATAAAAGTTCCCCCTAAATTGTTGCAAATCCCAGCTCTGGGTTTATGTAAACTATTTCTGTTTAGATAATACTTACTACCTTTTTAATTTAAAATTCAACTCTTAATGCAATTTTGAATGAGTTGTAATTATACAGGGCATTTTTTTATTTCTGTAGCAGGCTTTAACACACCTCCAAAGCAATGCAAGATCTTTGCAACACTTTCCTCTTTTATACATTGTAGTTGCTGAGTCACACTGAATGAAGGATTGATTTGAAGCTGAAAGGCAGCCATTTAGTAAACCCTGGGAAACAGGATTTTGCTGATCGATCATGGGAGAACGAATCAATCAGCAGCTTAGGTAATTAGTTTTCAATAAAGGTAATCAAATGCTGCATATATTACAATACAACAATATTTTTCTGATTTTTTAAGCTGCTTAGACTGCCTCTTTAAGGTCATTTAACTTTCAATGGGTGTGTGTGTGGGTGTGGGTGTGTAGTGCGTTTTTTTTTTTGCATTATTGTTTTCCTTAATTTTGCAGCTGGGAGACTGTGAAACATAGAGTGTTATTAATTAAAGTCTACTAGCTGCAACACTCGAATAAAAGAACAGTACCAGATTCATCAGGGATAAATCAGATGCCGTTTTTTTGTGCCAGCACTGCACAGGGAGACACTGATACTGTATATGACGCCACCTGCTATAAATATATAGATTGTGCATGTGCCATAGTAGTAGATACAGTACAGTACGTGCGTTTGTGTATGTGTGTGTGTGTGTATACACACATAAAAATTCTGTACATATACACACACACTATGCCCAGGTGCACACACAGCACACAGTTTTTATTAAGGCAAAAATATCCCATGTAGAGCAATAATAGTTTCCTTCTCTAAATCTGGTGCTGTTTGTTACACTACTGCTACTTGTCAGACATGCTCTGTTTAATCACCCTGATAGATACATAGCCCCCTGAAATATAAAACATTATCCCTATTGCCCCATCACACTTGCCATAAAATAACACACATAGGAATGAATGCTCCATCAGTGGCTTACATGTCTGACTTGTCATGGTGGGATTTCCCATTGCTATTCTTTAGAATAGTCTCCTCAGTCCTGCTGCTACAGCGACTGCTGCCGCTCAGGCTCCCATTGCCCTCTTGTCCATTTGGCACTTGCTTGGTCCCATCACTGTCTAGATGAGTGCCTGAGGTATACTGGCACGTCTTTAGGTCCTTGGACAAAGCATGCAACCTGCTGTTAAGATTCCTAGGACAGCACACGAGCGTCTTGAAAGCCCTCCTGAAATCAGGGCTCCTGCAATAAATGATGGGGTTGAGTCCCGAGTTGATATAGCCCAACCAGTTCAAAAACAGGAACACGTTATCATCTATTAAAGCCCTGCAAAACACTTTAATTATGTTGGCTACAAAGAAGGGCAACCAGCACAAAGTGAAGGTGCCCATTATGATGCCCAAGGTTTTCAGCGCTTTGTGCTCTTTAATGGCAAGTAGCCCAGATGGTCTTCTTTTGGAAATCCTCCTGTTTTTTGTGTTGGGATCTAGGTTTCCATTAAACCTCACTTTGTCCTTCTCTATCAAGTTGACTTGCTTGGTAGCTACAATAAATACCCTGACATACACAAAGATCATGATCACTAGAGGCACATAGAAGGAGATGGTGGAAGAAATTATGGCATAGGACATGTTGGTGACAAAATCACAGCATTTTGGGTTGTCATAACATCTCTTGGCGTCTTCATTTGCAGTGTCTCTCCACCAGTGGTTCATGATAGGCAGGAAGGAGATGAAAGCAGATATAGCCCATACAAAGCAAACCGCCAACCTTGCCCTCGCCTTGGTGACCAGCATCTCATACTTCAGAGGCGACGTGATAGCAATGTATCTATCCACAGCTATCACACACAAGGTCTCTATGCTGGCCGTCACACATAGGACATCCACAGAAGTCCAGAGCTCACAAACTATAGTGTCATACAGCCAGTCCCCGCTTACCAAAAGAGTGGCACCAGGTGGCACCACCAGAAGTCCCATGATCAAGTCAGCACAAGCTAAGGAGGTAATAAACACATTGGTCATGGTTTGCAATCTAGAAGTCTTGGCTATGGCAATAATGACCAACAGGTTTCCAACCACAATGACCAAGATGATAAAAGTCAAAACTGCTCCTAAGATCCACCGTTGGGAAAAGTTGGTTTCAGAGTTGCTGGAGTTGCTAACAAGGTCCTGCAAAGTGGTGTTCACAGCCTGGCAGGGAGCCATGGTGAGGGAGATCTCTTCCAGTTTAGCCTGCTAGATCTGGGATGTGCACAGTGGGGTGAGTGAAAACATCAGCCCCATAGATAAGGCAGCACTGTGTGCCATGTCCCACTCCCAGGGAGCTGCGAGCATTGAAGAACTTGGAGTTTCAGACGGTGCTGCTGACTTCACGTTCGCAGTGATCGCAGGGAGGAGTCACAGCTCTCTCAGCCTTTAAAGAGACAGAGCCCATTTACACAGGCATAGAGCTGCAGGAAACTGCATGAATACAGAAACTGTACACTGACTAAGCGGGGACATAAAGCAAAGTGCTGTGGCTACTGCTATTGCGTACGCAAAGGCAAACATAGGGGTATACTGTACTTTGCAATAATATAATGTGTATTATTAATATTGCTATTCAATAATGGAATCTCCATTGCAATATAATAATACTATTAATATTAAAAATAAATAGCATTACTATTTTAATTGTAATATATAATTATAATAATGTTTCATTTCAATATAATAATAACAATAATAACAACTTTTTTATTATTATTATTATTATTATTAATAATAATTGTATTATTAATAATATTATTATACTAAGGTGTCCCTATTCCAAAATATAACAACAATATAGTTATCAGAATAATATTAGCAATAACTATTGTATTATTTATATTATTAGACCAAGGTGCTCACATTGCAATATATAATAATAATAATAATAATAATAATAATAATAATATAATAATAATAATAATAATAATAATAATAATAATAATAATAATAATATAATTATATTAACTACATCTTTTTTTATTACTCATATTAGTATTATACAAAGGGGTCTCCATTTTAATATATAATAACTATTTGTATTATTCATATTATTAGTAGACAAAGGGATCTCAATTGCAAACTATAATCATTTATTATATTTGGATTGACCAATAATAATAGTTATTATTTTATTGTTATAGGTTTAATGTCAATTCATAATGCTATTGTTTTTATTGCTGTTACTACTATTATAATAGTTATTTTACTGTTATTGGTTTATTAATATTAATTATCATCATTCTGTTTTGAAAAATGATATTATTAATATTTACTATAAATGTCTTTACATTTGTAATTTGCTTATGGAACAAGCTTTTTAGGACTGGAAGCACCCTCTGTGCATGGCCAGACATGGTAATATTTCTATGTTTTATTATGTTCTCTACACTCTCCTGTACTGCACTGCAGAGTATGTTGTCGGGTTCTTATAAATAAGGAATAAGAAGTATTATGTACTGTAAATACTAGCAAAAGCTCGTCTTTTAGCAGGAAAACTTCTTCATAATACACTCTACAAAGTAACATTTTTCTAGTTTTCTGCCTAAATGAAGGTTTACTTATATGCATTATTTTTTTTATTATTTTTTCCAATATATCACTATATTAGGGCACTTCTGGTGTATAACCCGTTTTGACTGCACTGTAGTTCATACAGTGCATACACAGTGCTTAAATGTAACCCCTACATGTCACGCATCCCATGATGTTGGCTATACAGTAGTATTGATCTGTTTCCTCTTTTCTCTATGCAGTGGAAGAAATACAAAAGACAGTGTACAACTGGTTGTTTAGAACCTGCTGATAGGGTCTAGCTAGACGTGGTTGCTTGGTTTAAATGTTTTGGCCAAATGATTGATCTAAATGATCCACATTTATGAGAACAATAAACAAAGAAAAAAACAGATCGTAATGAACTAAGTAATTTGTCATATTTGATGCAGCATTGGGGCTTCTTTGTCTATTGTTGTATACTTGATGTCACTCTTCTAGTAGCACTCCTATTGTGTGTATGTGTGTGTATGTGTGTGTGTATACAGTATATATATATATATATATATATATATATATATATATATATATATATATACAGGAAGGAATGTCCCCCTGGGGACTGAAACGTTAGTCATATGTGTGCATTTTGACACAATAAACCTCTTTTTGTGATTATCTCTTATGCTGTGCCGGTATATTGGATCTCTAGGGATCCTTACAGACTGTAACCATTTACCCTTTACAGTGCACCACACCTGCCTCTACTGAGGCCTTTTTTGAGTGTGTACTATCTATCTATCTATCTATCTTGTAATGGGGTTGGGTATTTAGCTTGCTGAGACCGTGTATGTCTCAATAAAGGTTTCCCAAAATGAAAGAAATTTAGTGAAAGATGAGGAAGTCTCTTATTTTCATACTAAATCAGATTTTACACATATTGCATATTAATGCTTGTGTACTGTAAAGACTCGTATTTAATATGCAATATTCCTTGCGCTGAAGATTATTTTAATAGTTTCCCGTTGAATAGATCTGAACCCTTCTCCAGCACTGGCAAGCAAAGTCACAGCCTAGTGACTAGTTCCCAAAGAGAAGCATGTATCAAAATGTCTCAGCTGCAAAACAGGTGCAAAAACTGTCCAATATATGTCTAACAATATGCTTTTTTATGTAGAGAACAATCTGGTACTGTATTTTAAAACCAGAATTGCCTTGGTTTGGAAGAAATAATCTCTCTACATCTATTCAACAGGAAAAAAACAACAAATGCCCTAGTTATTCTCTTCCCTTTCATATGTATTTATTTGTTGATGTTATACTTGCCTGTCATTCCTGTGTATTCCTCAACATATTTCTTGCCTACAGTAACTGAAATACAGTATCCAGCTTTCAGAGGGGTGTGCAAGGATACAGTTAACTTCTCTCCAAATATTTGCTCTTCCTTCTCATGTCAAACCCTAATCAGTGTCCAACAATAATAATTTGCATTTATATTACATTTCTCATCTTCGCAAAGGTTATAACACACTTCATAATTACACTTCAAGTGTTTATATGCAGCCATGGGCTGGAGACTGAATGTCAGCACCATGACACTCTGGTCTCTTAATAGGAGAATAGTGATACAGTATATACTGATTTTATCATTCTCATGTTATTAAAGTGCTTTTATCATTCTCATGTTATTAAAGTGCTATTGAAATGATCAGTTCTGTACCTGGCAGGAGGGCAGTCTGTTGAAGGTGCAGCACATGGAGAAATGTTTCTGGTAGCGGAAGAGTTAATGGGTTACATGGTCAGTCCCACATAGCAGCAAAGTAACACAATGACATGTTTAATAGGTTAAAGGGTCAGTACTATGTAGACCACAGTGATCTAACGACAGTGAGGTAATCACAGTTAAATCTTTAAAGGGTTAAGAGGTCAGTCCCTGTGAAACCAAAATGACCTTATGACAGTTACATGTTTACTACTTTAAAGGGTAAGTCCCACAAAATTCCAAAGTGACCTAATGACAGTGCATATATATTCACATACGCATTATTTGCTCTCTGTCACATCATCATCTTCAGCCATTGTCGATCCACTGCCGGATGAAGGCCTCCCCAATGACCTTCCAGTTCCAGGTACTGTGGTTACAAGCCTCTCTTCTTCACATTGCTCCAACAAAAGTTCTGATTTCATCCTCCCATCTTGCTTTTGGTCATCATCTTGGTCTTTTAATTTGATTTGGAATTCAGTCAAGTCTTCTCTCAAAAATGGGGAGGGCAGGTTTCAGCTCAGATATTAAGTATAAAATAAAAAAGTATGCATATGTAGTGTAATACTGTATGAACCCTTTCAATTAACTTTGAGGAATAACTTAAATCATTGAACTCATATGGCCCCATTAGTGTAAAGGCATGTTGAAAAATACAATCTTGTGAATGGCACTTCTAAGGGCAGAAGGTTCTCCCTTGGACTATCATCAAAACAATCCCTCTTTGGTAAGTGTGTATTCTAAACCAGGGATGTGGGGGAAGTCCTGGAGGACGTCTCGCCATCTGAGATAAGAATAGAGAAAACAGCCATACTGTAGATAGTCTAAATAACCTTTTTATGTTTCAAGCAAAAACATTATTACTATACTATATTTTAGCGCTTAAACAGGCATACAGTATAGAGAAATCGCAGAGAGGTATCAAGCTCTCTGCTCAGGAGGTGATCTCACTGCAGCTCCTCTGGAATGTACGACATTGGTCTGCACTTCCGTTCTGCGTGTCTCCAAGCTGGGTGCCCTCTCTCCAGTCTGCCAGTGAATTAACTCAATGCATTTCACTTTTCAGTTTAGTCAGGAGTTTAAGAGAAACGCTTTGATTTCACTGGCAGACAGGAGAGGGAGGACACCCAGCTTGGAGACGCAAAGACCGAAAGTGCAGACCAACGCCGTTCATGCCATGACAAATTTTCTTTGCAGAACATTTATGCAATGATGTCCTCAATCCTCAGACATTGTAAGCTTTGACTTCAGTGCACAAACGTGACAAACAGTCTTTTATACTTACATTGTGCAATTTCGCATCACTGGCGAGAAACAGCAATCGCATTTACTTTGGCAGAACTGTCATTAGCAGGAAGTTTGGGCCCACTATAATTCAGCAAGACTTTTTTTGAGCACAATAACTTTAGCAATACACTTTTTAGTGCAAATAACGTCCCACTGGTGAGGACCGTCAATTTCTTTCTCTTTTGCAAAATGTGAAGCTTTCTTTTAGCTATCAACATCTTATACTTCAGTCCCCATCTGCAGGACTTTGCCAATTAGTACTCAACTTTGTTATCTTGCACAAATCAGCTCCAAATACATACAGTAGAGGCTTACAAAATAGTTTATTTGATCAAAAAAACTCACACAATCGTATCCTGTGTAAATTGGCAAAGAAGAGCATAGTGAGAGAACCAGTGAACATACAGAAGTTTAAAGGTAATTAAAACTTGCAAAAATAGTCCTTATAATATAGCAGCTGCACCAGCACCCAAACATGGTCTCCAGTCTCCATGGCAGGAAAAACACAAAAACTCTGTAAAAAATCTTGACATTCTTTTTCTTCACATTAACAGCTCAAACATCAAAAATCCCAAAAACATTATCCTCGCTCGAAAAGTTCCAAAACAAGCAAAAACACAAAACCTTTTTCTTGCCCAGTCCCACGTTGGGCGCTAATTTTAACCATCTTTACCCAGCTCCAAAGGAGTGTACATCAAGTTGAACTATATACATGGCAATGCTCAGCCTCTCATACCTGTTCAGGGTGCTGGGTCAGTGCAGGCTGGGTATGGATATGCAGATAGAATAAGGATGGGCACCTGGAACTTTTATAGTACAAAAATGAACTTTATTCAACATTGTTTATAAGGCTCACCATACAAGGATATACTTCCCATTAGACACATTAGCTGGGAGCAAATCATAAAGTTACTCTGTGTTCTTCCTCTGGTAGCTCTCACTCCTATATTGGGCTTGTTTCCCTTAGTATTGGTAAGATTAACAATTTCTTGCATAGCGTCAATAATGCCCCATCTCAAGTGAGCCCCTGTTGGGAGTAGACTCTGCTTTTTGGGATCAGTATCCCCTTACTGTGTACTGCATACCTCGTCCATGCATATACTGGATCAGGAGTTTACTAAAAACATTCCGGTAGGGCCAATCTGATTAGGCTCCGGAGCTTCAACTCTGAAAACTCCTGTTACCCACACCTCTTCCCTCAATGCCATGGAAGAACCTGAGACTGTTAGCATAACACCCCTGAGAAAATACCCAGGTGACTGACACTGTACACAACAATATTCTAAGATCGCGTGGCCCCTTGCCTGGTTGGTTATATATATAGCCTGCGGCCGGTTGCCGGGGACGCGATCGGGCCATTGCTAAGGCCGCGATCACGTCTCTAAGGTCCCGGCGGCCGGTGGAGCAGGGCGCCGCCATTGGGATGCGGGTTGCGCATGCGCAGGGACGCATAGGCGCAGGGAGAGCCCCAGAGACAGGGCAAAGTCGCACGAGAGTAGGGGCAGCCGAGAGAAGGTACAGGCAGCATCAGGAAGCTTGCGCAAGCGCAGGAGAGGTAGGGAAAAGCCCGCGAACCCCTAACCTACCAGGGAAGGCTCTGAGCTGGGACTGCATATCCCAGGAGCCTTTGTGTGCCCCATGTGACACCAGGGAGCCAATAGGGCTTAGGGAGCCCCTGGGAAAGAGATACATTTGGCGGGCTTACAGCACGTTAGCCAGCAGTCAGAGACCGAAGCAGCCCAAGGAAGGAGGTAGGGTACAGGAGTCCAGGACTCGCTGTACTAGGCCAGCACCCCCTGGGTCTGAGGTAGCTAAGAACTCTGATAGAGAGTGGTTGCCAGGGACTGCTCTAGTGAGAGGGACCCTGTCACTCAAGAATCCGTTGGAGCAGGGGATAGTGCTGTGAGGTCTGACAGGCAGGCACCTTGTTGCGCAGCACGTTGGCTGTCAGCATTAGTGAGGCTGAAGGGACTTGGGTAGTTAGGGGAGTGGGACAGGTCCTTAACCCCTTTAGGCCCATAGGAGTTCCCCAAGCCACTACAGGTTGCTGTACTATAGGGACGGCCTATAGTGTAGCACGTGCCCCTTAGGAAGATAGGGACACAGTGAAGATTGCTGTTCCTGTGAAGCGGTTGGACCCACATTGGGGTCCACAGAGACTGTTCCGGAGTGGGACCGCTCTAGCGGTCCACGTGCAGAAGTTCGGTTGGAGGGTTAAAGGAGTCATCGCCAACTGAGCCTTTGTGAAGATTGCTGACCCGAGCACCGGAGTGCTCGGCAGGTATCTAATACATAAGTGCACCACCGGGCCCTTAGCTTAACTGTGACTGCGCAGTCACCCATTGACTCTCTGCAAGAGTGCGGGACATTGGGTGGGGTTTCTCTGGACACTGGGTGGGCTCATTTGGTGTTGGGGAAGCGTCCTGCGTGACGCAGTAGGTGTCTCCTCTAGAGAGGGACACAGGTTATTATGAATGTGATGTATGGTATTATATGTTAGTAAAGGTATTCGTTATTATACTTCACGTGTATATGATTATTGAGATTGCGAGGAACCACTCCCCCTTTGGTGGGAGCCATCGCAGGTGGAGGCGCTGCATCGTTATTGTAAGTATTATCCCTAGTGTAATTGCCCCAGGTTCCCCGTGGCGGAAGCTCAGCCCTGCTGTGAGCCAACAGGTATGCACCACACCGAGTAACAATATATGTTTCCTGCACCCACACAGTAGAATCTGCGATTGGGGGGGGGGGGAATACCCGTTACATATACATAGTGCCTTCTACATACTAAGTCATCATAAAAAGTATTTAATTTAAACCCATTTGAACCTCTTCACTAACACCAATGTATTACTTTGCACTTAGCAAAAGTGTTGCCTGTCCTTATTAGATTAGATCCTGAGTAGATTTTGTTTGTAAATGTTTAATACATTGCTGTACAGTTGATTAACTCAATTGGCGCACATGTTTGACATTAAACTAAGGCACACTATGTGGTTTAAGATCCGCAGAAGCCTCAGATTTTCCAGGAAATGTTTTCACTGTTGAAATTAGTTTCTGATGTCTATTTTCAATATACTCTACATATCGTAATTAAGAATATTTTTTCCCAACATCGCTGTCTACATCAAGTTAATCTCTTCACTGCTTAAGTCTCCTGCTGCTTGTACCAGAAAACATCTAATTGTGACTGGCGTATACACTAACACGGAGGTGGGCAACTAGGCGTATCACATAACTAACGAGTGTGGCAAACTCCAGTCGTCAAGGGCCACCAACAGGTCAGGTTTTCAGATATTCCGCTAGCCCAGGGAATTTGAAGACTGAGCCACCTGTGCTGAAGCAGGAATATCCTAAAAACCTGACCTGTTGGTGGCCCTTGTTACTGAAGTTGCCCACCCCTGCACTAACTCGGAGCTTTGACTTTATTTGCGTCAATATCATCGTTCTGAAAAATACAAACCGTAATAAAATGTTCACGGTTTGTATAAAGGTTGTTATGTGAGGTTCCACTTGGGCATCACAGGTGTTTGGGTAAATATACAGTACCTGACTAAGAAGCATTTTTGACGCTTGAGGCGCACACACAAGCAATATATTTCTTGGTTTTCTTTCATCTTTCTTTTTCTTTCTGACAATAAGTATTTTTACATACTTAGGGGTAAATTCCGATCAACCTGTGAAATTGCCCATTGATTACAATGGGGAATTTTGTTTGAAAATGTCTCGATCGGCCTCTTCAGCTGATATAGTAGGAAAAAGCCACTTACTGTAGTGTTCCAATGGTAATCAAATGCTTTGTAGAGTTTGTTACAAGATAATAACCCACTTCACAACTTCAATCATTATATATATTTTGGCACAAGACAATATTCAAATGTATAGATGAATTGGCTAATGACCCTTTCACTGCCAGAGGGGATCCAGTGTGTGGGTGGGTGTGTTTATATACAGTACATATATATATATATATATATATATATATATACACACACACACACACACAAACCCCTCTGGGATATGTATGTGTGTGTGTACAGTATAGAGGTATCTGTACCGTGTTAGCCGAGCTTAATAATCAAAAGCAAATACTCAATACCGTTCTGTGGCCAACTAAATGCTTTTATTTGTGCGAGCTTTCGAGATACACTGATCTCTTCTTCAGGCTGTGTTACAATGGATAAAACAAGAAAAGTTCTACTTTAAAACAGTAGCGATGAAATGTCCGGGAAGCGCAATATATGTAAAAAAGAATAATACATGGTGATGCAATTTTTAAGGTGAATGGATAAACTCAAATACAGATGACACTGCTCTACATATATATACTCACACGTTTGAGGTTATTCAGGCACATAAAGGTATCTTTTAAGGTATTGTGGTTGTTCCCTCCGTCATCAGGAGTATACCAGCATCAAGCCCCATATAGATGTACTCCCAGGAACCTTAATCAAAGATACAACTGGACATAGTGCAGACTGTATGTATAATTATGAAGATAAGAAAAACAAGTTTACACTCACATATTTCAAATAAAGGTAAGCATTTAGATCTCAATGGATCTCTCTGGCCGGATGAATGGTATCTCAGCTCCCCCTCTCTCTGTGCGTGCGTTCCACCGGTGCGTTCCAAACACCGGAAGTGATGTTCATCCATCGCGCGTCCATCCTGGGTTCCGGCCGTCTCAGGGATAGAGCGTCACTCTACGCGTTTCACCACATAGGTTTCATCAGGAGTGACAAATCTATTGCTCAATCGGGATATATAACCCTACAACTGAGTTCTCATTGGCTGGTATATTCACCTGATTCTATTAAGATTAATCATATATGCTTGAGAATAAATAAGACTTAAACCGGACTCTCTTCAATTACATATACTATAGAGTCATCTACTCCAATATTCATAGTGAACATCTATAATTATTACAATTCATCTAAATTACACATCTATACAATCAAATTAAAAATACATATATTATTTTGTCCTCAGACCGCAATCAATGTTAAAAAATGTAAACTGTTTAAAAAATTATTTGTTTATAAATCAATTAAAAATCATATCAAGATACAAAAATTAAATATTTAAAGATAGAGAACAGTATCAGAAAGGGGATATCCCTATTCTATAGGGAAGATTAAAGTGCATGACATTTTTTGGGTTTGCAGAAGGCAGTTTTCAAAAATGAAATCAAAACAAGTGTTATATCATTACAGCTCACAGAAAAGGTTTTAAATACAAACCTAGATTCAAACCGGACGGAGACATGGTTTTTAATTCGAACATCCAGATGATTCCTTTTGATTAAGGCGTGTGTCTATTTCCCCCTCTCCGAGGGCATAACTTGCTCTATAGCTTTAAATTTTAACCCTTTCGGGTCCGGTTATGTAACAGAAAGGTGTTTGGAACACTTTGTGGTCATTTTCTTTTTATGTTACCTATGTGTTCCAAAATGCGTTTTTTCAGGGTCTATAGTTTTCCTATGTATTGTAGCCACCACTCGCATTCAAATCATATAAATAACAAAATTTGATCTACAGTTTAAATGTGTTTTATATTGTATACCTTCTTAGTGACTTTGATTGAAAGGTATTTGTATTTTTACAACGTAGTGGCAGGAGCCTGCAAAATTTGCAATCAAGACACCTTAGGTTTGATTGCAATTTTGCACGGCCTGCCACTACAGTTGTAAAAAATACAAATACCTTTCAATCAAATGTCACTAAGAAGGTATACAATATAAAACATCATTTAAAACTGTAGATCCAATTTGTTATTTATATGATGAATGCGAGTGTGGCTTACAATACATAGGGAAAACTTAAGACCCTTGAAAAACACGCTTTTGGAACACATAGTAACATAAAAAGGAAAATGACCACCCCATGTTCCAAACCACTTTCTGATGTGTGTCATAACGCGGACCCAAAGGGTTAAAATTTAAAGCTATGAGCAAGTTTGCCCATTGGAGAGGGGGAAATAGACACACAGCATTAATCAAAAGAAATCATTCGGATGTTCGATTAAAAACCATGTTCTCCGTCCGTTTGAATCTAGAGTTTGATTTAAACTTTTTCTGTGACTGTTAATGAATAACACTTTGTTTTTGATTTCATTTTAGAAACTGCCTTCTGCCAACCCAAATAATGTCATGCACTTTATATCCTTCCCTATAGAATAGGGATATCCCCTTTCTGATACCGTCTCTATCTTTTAAATATTTTAATTTTTTTATCTTGATACTGATTTTAATTGATTTTATAAACAAATAATTTTTTAAACAGTTTTAAACTTTTTAACATTGATTGCGGTCTGAGGACAATAAATATTGTATTTTTAATTGATTGTATAAAAGATGTGTATTTTATGATGAATTGTAATATATATGTGTCACACTAGAACTGTGAGTAGAATGACTCTATAGTAATGTATTAAAGAGTCCGGTTTTAAGTCTTATTATAGTCTCAACATAATGATTAACCTTAATAGAATCAGTGAATTACCAGCCAATGAGAACTCAGTTTGGGTAATATATCCCGATTGAGCATAGATTGTCACTCCTGATGAACCTATGTGTGAAACGCGTAAGGTGGACGCTCTATCCCTGAGACGATCGGAACCCCAGAGTGACGCGGCAGAGGACATCACTTCCGGTTTTTTGAACGCACCGTTGGAACGCACGCCACGAGAGAGGGGGAGCTGAGATACCATTCATCCCCGGGAGAGATCCATTGAGATCTAAGCTTACCTATTTGAAACGTTGTGGGTAACTTGTTTTTCTTACCTTCATAAATTATACATACAGTCTGCACTATGTCCCGTTGTATCTTTGATTAAGGTTCCTGGGATGTACATATATGGGGCTGCATTGACTGCTGTATCTCCTGATGACGGAGGGACTAACCACAATACCTTAAAAATACCTTTATGTGCCTGAATCACCACACGGTTGTGAGTACACTGGCGACACACTTTATCTCGAGCTCGGCTAGTCCCAACGAATTCGGTATACCCGGGTTATTGAGGTTTTGACTGTTTTCTGCCCGAGTGCATTGATTATTTCCGGCAGTATGAACATTTTTATTCCCGTTGGCTGCAATACTGCACAGTACATATATATATACTGCATTAAATTCATGAATTTTATGCCATCTGGTAGACACCGCAAGCATTGCAGCCTATTAAATCCTAATCATTATCATTTATAGATCAGCCGCCCATCAGCCAGGCATGAACCCAGGCGGGAAGCAAAGCAACGGGGCTTGTCAGAGGTGAGGATCGGCGCATTCCGGTAATTGCCGGTACATGGTTATTTGCTCGAGAATAAAGTGTGTCGGTGCATAGATAATATTGAGAGCAGTTCATCTGTATTTGAGTTTATCCATTTCACCTTACAATCTTGCACTATCACCATTGTTTTTCTTTTTTACTATATTGCGCTTCCCGGACATTTCATCTCACTATTCTACATGAGGATTGACTGATCAAACCTCAACTGGTCACACTGCATCATATATTTTGTATAAAGTTATCCCTGTGAGTTAGAGCGCCACATTTCGATAAGTTTCCTTTTGTATGCACCTACTTTAAAACAGTCTGGAAAGTTATCTGTGGATGAAACCTATCCCTCTCCATGTGCAATATGTGATTTATGACTTTAGGTGTTAAATAGTCCGTGAATGTTTGTGATGTTAGAGTGTGTATGTGTGTAAATATAAATTTATAAGGCGCACACAGTGTATCCAGCACTTTATAAAAGGTGTGTGTAGAGGGGGAATGTATACCAATGGTGTTGGTGGGTGTTGAAATGTAAGAAGGTGTTGCATTACTATAAATGTGTGTGGATACTATGTAGTCCCTATTGGTATATATGGATAGAATTACATTGTACATTTGTCGATGTAAGAGACAGGTATGTGTGCATTCATATAGCGCAGTATTTATAGACATGGGATTTAGCACTCATTGGAAGAGCGTTCTCTTGCGTAGTAGCTCATGAAACTGCAGTGTCGGTTTAAGCCACCGGTCAGTGTCCCGAACAGTTTCATAAATTTGTATTCATGCAACCGTCTCTCTTTCGGTGTTCCAAGATTACCTTTGAGTATGGCCACCTTCAGATCATTCTTCTTATGGCAACAGTCAGAGAAATGTTCGCCGACAGGACTGTCTCTTGTTCCATGTGTGATGCTGTGGCGATGCAGGTTCATTCTCTTTTTTAGACCCTGTCCCATCTCCCCTTTGTGGTAGCAGCCCCCTGGGCATTTCATACACATGATAAGGTACATGACATTGCTGGAGGAACAGGTGAACCTTCCTTTGATTTTGTACTCCAGATTCCTGTGTGGTATTTGTACTGTGCCCGTTGCGTGGAGCATTTCGCAGGTTTTGCATCTTGCGTTCTGGCAAGCGCCTCACCCCTACCACATGCAGCACTTATCATCTGAGATATCTCTAAAAGACTGTTCATGGTTCCAAGGTTCAGCAAAGTATCCTGCTGCTCCTCCTGCACCCCAAAACTGGAACAATCTACAGGAGACTCTCACAGCCACACCAGTGTATATTCTTTCAAAACTAAAGCTGTCTCATATTTTAATCAGGTCTGTAACTGTTACATACTGTATGCCTATAATATATATAATCTCTAACTGTGCATGCTACTGTATGTCTTGTATATAATGTATACCCTGTTCACTTATGTAACTGTATTTGTAACCATGTACTGTATTGTTTGTCATCTTAACTCTATGCCCAGGATATACATGAAAATGAGAGGTTACTCTCAATGTATTACTTCCTGGTAAAACATTTTATAAATAAATAAACGGTCTTGTTTTGCATTCAGTTGTATTGTTGAATACTTTACTCCCCACCATAATTTCCTTGAAATTATGAGGTTGTCTGTATGATAATAAGGGTTTTTCAGGGAAGGCCTGTTGCAGTCTTGTATCTTCCTGGAGAATGGGTTGTAGTTCCCTTGCGTTCTTGAGTAGGGCTTATAGGTATGGGTTATACTGTATGTGACCACCAAAGGTACCCTGTTGCTTGTCTCTTTCTTTCTGTATTAAAGGAGATCACTTCTTGGTATTCTAGTGGCTTTGTGGATTTGCTGGTCTACAATTCTGTGGTTGTATCCACAGTTTATGAAATCCGATCTGAAGGCTGAAATCCACTGGCCTCTGTCTGCTGTGTTGGAGCATATACAGTTATATCATATGGCTTGTTTGCGAAGGTACCCGGGCGCTATCTCTCTTTGTTATATCTATTGTGCAGAAGTATAAAAAGAATGGTGTAATACTGCCTGTAAATGGTTTTCGGGTGGTATCCTCTTGTGACTCGGAACCCCAGCAGGATCTATCCAGGACCCTTATAGTTAATGAATACAAAAAAGATGGGGGAGCACAATGGTCGGAAACAGGCAGTGTTATATAACTAATAGTTACTTTTTTCTAAGGTGAAGCAATTGTAACCTGAGTAGGTGTGGTAGCTCAGGTGTCTAATGTCTAATTGGGAGGGTGGACACACATGAGTGTATGTGTGTTGGTGTAAAAGTGGAATAAAGGTATATAAGACTTACACGGCCTTGTGTAAGCCCAGTCGCATCAGAGTTTCTTTAGGAGTCCCGTGTGCTTCTGATGAGGCTTTTCTTCTTGCGATGCTGGTTCTTCTTCTTGTTTTACAGTCCACTTCCTTCTTTGGTTCACAGTGCCGCTCCAGGGGAAATTTCCTCTCGTGTAAACAAAAAGGAGGATAGGGTTAACACATATAATTGTATACACGTCAATGAGGGGGGGGGGGGATGGTGTGTTTATAAACCACCAAGATTTGTATTCTTTATAATATAGTTTAGCACTCACACGGGCTAGTGTGAGTGTAATCCTATCTTGGTATCTTGTTCAAAAGAAGTTGCCCAAATCAATATCAGGTAATGAAAGGGTAGGGTATGAAGGTATTAATAATAAATATATCACAATCAGCTACGCATCCCACTACTACATGCATATGGTGGTTGAGTTTCCATTTTTATGATGATCATCTTTGTTGCGTTGTTATTGTTTTCACCATGTTTTGTTTATTTGTTGTACACACCGCTTAAGTGGACTAGGGACATCATCCAGATATATACCATCTGTCCATTCGGTGTAAGATAATCACCCTTCCAGACTTAGCTTCATTGACCTATACCATTTTAGGTTCATTGAATTATTGATAAAAAAAAAAAAAAAAAGGGGCTGGCCCTGGATTATATATACCATGCCCCTCTATACAATCCTATTTTAAACCTTCTCTTGTGATTAAAAGGTTTTTAAATACACTCATTATCATCAATCACTGGCCAATCCGAGTGCATTCAAGGAGGATCTTTTTCTCTCTTTTTCAGCTATACAATTGCTTCACCTTAGAAAAAAGTAACTATTAGTTATATAACACTGCCTGTTTCCGACCATTGTGCTCCCCCATCTTTTTTGTATTCATATCATATGGCTTGACTGTAGATGGTTGCATGCTTAGTGTATGTCGGGTGGATGCTGTTGTCTCTCAAATAGCTCGCTCTGTCTGGTGGTTTGCGGTAGATAGAGGTCTGTAGGTAGTACGTTCCACCTGACCATCAACATCAAACTCACCCATTCCCTGGACGAAGTACTTTCCTAGACACCACAATTACTATAAAGAACAACATGAGGTGGACATTTTACAGGCTGACCTATTGGGCATAGGTGATTGTTGTGGAAGGTTTTGAAGGACCCTGGCTCTTTCTCTGATTTCACGCTGGCAATACCTTTTGTTTCTCCATTATAACATTGGGCTCCAACTTCCATCGAGTTTCAGTCTTATGCTTTTTGTATATACCCAAATCTTGAATGAGGACCCTATCGTTCACATGCATCTCCTGGCCCTGTACTAATCTGTCATAGCTTAAACTAAATACTAACTAAATACTAACCGTTACCTGTTTTTGGACTAATACCCTAGGATCTACTCTGTACCACTAGTGGCATTGTGCGGCCATATCCCAGACTCTGGGCTAACAGTATAGAGACTTTATTGTGGTTTATTTTGTCCATTTTTATTATTAATTCACTGTACACTGGCTTCATAAGTATTGACTTGACCTACAGTGTTTCCCCTATTATTTTAACATTAAGAGTTAAGACTCTAATAAAGTTTCTGGTTTTAATTCACTCATAGTCCACCCACCTTCACTAGGTTTTTGTTACATCAGGCTTTAATATATTGGTTGAGTGCTCTCCTTGGGGTTCTTTCTCTCCCTGTTTACTTCTATTGACCTTACCCCTGATAGCAGCACCTCCATTAGCCTCATCCAGAAAGCAGTAGCGAGGGTACCCCTTCCCCCCCACCTCCCCTTTTCCCCTCATTTTGTTCGGTCTAATCTGTCATAACACTGTTTGTTCCCTTTCTTTTTAGAGTCATCTGTATTAATAGCAAGCTCATACAGTAAGCCTTGTGCAATTGTTCTTTAAGTCTCTGTACTGTACATACTGGATGTACGTAGTGGGGAATGTACCACCATCTGCAACATAGAAGCACAAATCCATTAGCCTCATGCAGGAACATCAGATAGTATGGGGAGTATCCTGTGGTCTCTTTAGGGGTACAGTTGTACGCATGTACTACAGAAAGTGGTGCACAGTTTGATTCCACTTTCCTTACACCTTGTTATCCTGAGTTCCCATCCTGTTGAACCTTTCATTCTGAGGATCCCCTTGTGGGTGGTAAATTGTCACCCTGGATTTTCTAACGCCACATAAGTATAGCAGTTCTCTAATAAGATGACTCTCAAAATCTCATCCCTGGTCAGAATTAATTCTAGCTGGTAGGCCATGGTTCACAAAGTATTTTTCCCACAGTACCGATGTGGCCAGACTTACTCTTTCCAGTGCCGTGGACCAAATTGCAGAAATTTGCAGCCCGTCCATGGCCCCCAAAAACAGTACATTTTGCATGTCGGTCGCCGCCCTGGTTGATTAAAGCAAGACCCTCGGAATGTTAATCCTACCGGGCCAGCCAGTCTGATAGAGCTGCACAGAGGATTCCCAGAGATAAGCAGTCTTTCTGTCTCCCCGAGCATCTCTTAAAGAAATTCCTGCACTTATTATAATTATTTTTAACATAGGTTTGAAGCAGGGGGTCTCTGGAGATGAATCCCATTAATTTCAGCCCTGTGCATCCCAATATCCAGACCTCCGTAGGGGGTGCCGATATTTCTTACAAGTTTAAATGTCTTACGTCACGTGGGCCAATAGAAAGCCGCACCTGATTACATCACGGCTTCCTATTGGCCCACAATAGGGGTCCCCAGAGCTGAAATTCCAACCTATGTAAAAATATATACAGTTATATATTTTAAAAAGCACTTGGATTACCTTTCCTTTGATGATACAGAAGCCCAAATATGGGCCTCCATTGTAAGGGCTCCAGTCCAGGCTTTGGCTGGAACCCGCCCTTACCTGGCTGCTGTGGATATTTTGATTACTGACAGCCTGCTATATTGGCTGTAGCTGTTCAGGGCTTAAATAGCAGCCAGTGACTTCCAGCCCCTGCCTGACCATTGTATATGTTTCCCTGTGTTCTTGGCCACCTTGGGTTCTAGTTACTGAGCGTTTCTTGTTCGTGAGCATCCCTGTGGCTTCCCTGTTCTGGAAGCTAGCCTTTTCATATGGAATCCCTATCGCTGACCCCGGTTTGTGACCCCAAACTCGCTGCTTGCAGCCTGCCCTGACCCTTTGTCTGTTGCCTGGACTTTGCACCATTCCCGCCAGCCCTGATATCCTGCCTGCTTAATGACTATGGATACTCTTACAGGACTCTGTCCTCTGGATGGTTAATTTTAATCCCTTCCTCAGCCCTGCAGGTCCGCTTCCTTATCGGAGACGAGCACCGTTACATCTGCATAATGAGAGGGAACACTAATGTTTTACATTTCCTGTCCAAACCCTTTGATGACATAGCTGACCAAATATGGTCCTCTAGTATTTGCCTCATGACAAAAAGTAGAGGCCCATATTCAGGCATCTACGTCATCAAGGGGAACAGACTATACAAAACATACAGTAAAATATTTAAATTAATTAATAACCCCCCTTCATTACCTTGGCGTTTAGCTACTAAGGTAATGAATGGATTAAATCCTCCCATATATCCTCCCCCATTCCTAATTCTCACCTTCCTTATCTCTGTTTTAACACCCCTCCAGTGCCTGTCTGTTCTTTATTCTTCCCTTTTTATCCCCCAATCACTATCTAAGTCACAGAAGCCTTTGAATATCAGTATTGCAGGACCTGAGGAAGAGAGGAAAACTCTCGAAAGCTTGTCCTATGACATCAATTGTTAGTCCAAATAAAAAAGGTACAGTATCACCTAATACTGAAGAACTCATTTATTCTGCACTATCGCAACTGGACTAATACGGCTATTTCCTTTATATATATATATATATATATATATATATATATATATGGGAAAAGAGAAGAGAGAGCGCACGCCCCATAGTGTAAATTTGTACATTTATTGGAAAGGAGTGGGGTGGGGGGAAAGGGAGGGGGGGAGGAATTCACTCAAAAAGGTCAATATAAAACAGGCAATTTGTGATATAAATCACCGCCAATCTGGTCAGTCAGCATCCAGGATCCGCAGTCCAACTCTCACTTGAAGCTGCATCACGTAACTGCGACTTTCTCAAAGGGTTGCTGATTGGTTATGTTATGTTATGGTTTACATTCCATTTTTATAGCTTTGTTTCCTTTTACGATTAGTCAGTTAATTCAATATGTTTTATAGTCTGTGTCATGTTATTCGATTTCTGGGTATTATAGTTGTTTAGTTTTATTTTCTAGCCCCCTCATGTCTATATCCCAGAATTTATTGTCAGCTATAGTTCACAATATGCCTGTTCCAAGACTTGATTTGATTGGATATGCAATCCCGATTTTAAACCAATCACAAGGCAGGAACGGGTTGCTAAGCAACTCTGAGGACTTAAATTCATAGCTAGCCCATAACCAATCAGCAACCCTTTGAGAAAGTCGCAGTTACGTGATGAAACGCGTCAGGGAGCGGTATTACGTCACCACGCATGCGCATGACTGGCCGCATCGAGCGCGGATCAATATTGCGGCCAGCTGCTATAGGAGACATTGTTTGAACTCCAAAAGACTGGATTTGTTTGCCGAAAGGAGCTTCTGGAGTCTTGCACCAGCTATCATCTTCCTGCAGCTTCAAGTGAGAGTTGGACTGCGGATCCTAGATGCTGACTGGCGGTGATTTATATCACGAATTGCCTTTTTTATACTTACCTTTATTTTCACACACCCCCGTCCCCCCCTCCTTTCCAATAAATGTACAATTTTACGCTATGGGGCGTGCGCTCTCTCTTCTCTTTTTCCCATAGGTATTCTTTGGATGTGGTTCATCCTATCTGAGAGCGGCCGGAGATCCCCCTACACCAGTATTCATTGTTCAACTATTGAAGGACTTCTATTCAAAGGACTGGTTTATCACTTCTTTCCACTTTTTTGCATTTTAGTTGGTGTGTGGTATAGATTAATACTTATTGAGCACATAGAATCACAGTATATTCAAAATAATTCTTTTTATTGGAATAATTCCTTAATTTCTTTTATTTATATGAATGGGAGGCCTAACTCCACACCCTAGGGTAACTACCCCATCACCCAACTCCTTAACCCCCAACAGGAGTCCTCACCCAGGAGTAATGGACAATAGTCCTTATTGCTAAATGTGACTTAAAGAAATTGTTCCCACTGAAAAGGATAACAAAATACAATACAGGCATACCCCGCTTTAAGGACACTCACTTTAAGTACACTCGCGAGTAAGTACATTTCGCTCAATAGGCAAACGGCAGCTCACGCATGCGCCTGTCAGTACGTCCTGAACAGCAATACCAGCTCACTACATGTACCGAAGCTGTGCGCAAGCGGGGAGACTATAGAGCCTGTTACAAATGCGTTATTCACATCAGTTATGCACGTATATGACAATTGCACTACAGTACATGCATCAAAAGTGGGAAAAAGGGAGTGCTTCACTTTAAGTACATTTTCACTTTACATACATTCTCCGGTCCCATTGCGTACGTTAATGCGGGGTATGCCTGTACATAAAATATACATGCAATAAATAGCAAAATAATTAAACTCTAGCCATTAAATCCATTGATTGGCACTGTGTCTACTTAAGCCCTAAAAGGTGACTTCGATACCAGATTGCCAATCAATGAACACTCTAAATAAATATAAGTATTACTTACCCTTGCTAGGTTTAAGGCTCATCCCCTTCATCCTCTGTGGCACCATAAGATACAGCCAATAAAGGGCTGATGCCCAATAATAAAAATAAATCCAATAAAAAATCCATGCTTGATGGAACAAAAATAAACGGAAAAAAAAAATGATCAGGAAAAAAAAAATTCAAACCCCCCCCCCCCCCAAATTATACTTTGGAAACTGTAGTGGCACACTGGTCCTTGCTCAGCAAGGCTTGAGTGAACCTAATGAAATGGTCTGTCATCACAATTGCTAGTGTTTTTACTGTCTGGCTCTAGGGACAGGAAATCCATGCACGCCAGGCCCATTGCTGGTTGTATTCAGGAGAGGGGTAGCCCACTTAGGGATTGTCTTCCTTTGCACACATCGGCCACAATTCTTACAATACTCAGTAGAAGTGGTCTCAAACCAGTCCCAGAGTTTGATCGACTCACGGTTGTGCCTATGGTTATCATGAAGGGAGCTCAGTACAACTTGGCGGTATTTGAATGGGAGTAACAACTGAGGGCCGCCGATAGGAGGGGGGGAATCTGGGACATATGTTCCAAGCCTGGTGGCTCTGCGGGGCTTAGCCGTCTGGTGCTGCAAGTTGGGTCCGCCGGTCCTGTTGCTGCACGGCCCCAGCTTTCCCACAGTTGCGGGCCTCCCTCACTCTGTCCCACGCCGAACGTGTGATGCTGGTGCATGCTGGGCTCAGTTTCCTGTTCACACCGGCATGAGAGAGAGGCCCGGCGCACGTCAGCAACTCAGCGTGGGACGTAGTGAGGGAGGCTCACAGCTGGGGGAGAGCAGGGGCCTGGGGGCAACAGGACCGGCAGCCGGGCCTAGCCAGAGGGTGGGTCCAACTTGCAGCACCAGCCGGGCCCCCCACAGCCACCAGTCCCAGCCTGAAAACCCCCAAAGTAGACAAATGTATTTGGGGGGGGGGGGGGGGTTTCATATGTATTTGCGGGGTGGGGTGGTTTATATGTATTTGGGGGATGGGGAGTTTCTATTATATGTATTTGGTGGTGGGGGACTTTTATATGTATTTTGGGGGGGTGTCAGGGGAGGGGGAGGAGGGAATGAGTGTGAGGGATTGAGTAGCAATGGGGTAATTGATTGAGGGGGGAGAGAAAGGAGAGTGAGGAAAAGAAGGAGTAAGAGTGAGACAGAGGTGAGAGAAATACATGAGTGGGAAGGGACTGAGTGAGAGTGGGGTAATTGATGGAAAGGGAGGGTGAGAGGAGAGGGGTGTGTGAGGAAGAGTTGTTATAAGATGGAGAGGAGAGAAATATATGGTAAGAGGGGCGGGGGGGTTATAGAGGAATCTCCTGAGGTGTGAAATGGAGGGAGGGGGCTCGCAAGACTGCTGACATGGGGGGCTCAGTTGTAACTCTAGTCCTGGGCCCAGGAAATCTGTCTGTTGCTTTGTATAAACTGCTTTGTGACTAAATGCTGGCAATTCTTGGCAATTCTGAACAACAACATTAGCAGACTTGATCATTGTCGTATTGCAACGGTTGCTCACCACAAATAGGACGGGACCGAAAGGCTGAGGTGGGGATGTAAGAATACACCGACCAACAACCGCACAACCGAGTCCGGATTGCAAAGTCATAGTCATGTAGCTGGGTCAGGGTAGGAGAGGTTAGGATGTTCGTGATACTCGCCGTTTTCTGGGGTTGGAGAAGTCGGATGGTCGTAGTGCATAGCCGGGGTCCAGGAATATAGAAGGTCTGAGTCCAAGTACAAGCTGAGGTCAAGGGTCAGAGAAGACAGAGGTCCAGGAACAAGCAAGGGTCAGGTACAACGAAATCAGCAGGCAGGAAACAAGGCAAGGTTAACAGCAGATTGCTTGAGGCAAGCACGAGTCACAAACTATGGTTATGCTCAGCCAACTTGGAGGAGGGCTGGCTGAGCATATAAGGGAGTGACAACCAATAGCAGGGCTGCACCAGGCTGTGACGGATGAATATTCAGACGTATTCTGTCCACTGGTAAGCAGGAGCGGAGTGTACCGTAGGTGTGGAGTAATTGGAAGTAATCGTGTTAACCCCATGCGTGTCCCAGGCAACATGGTGCCCGCATGTAGGTACGCGAGGGAGCTCCTCTGTGGCGTCACGGGGCGGGCCTAAGCCTGAACCGTGAGGTGACTACACTCCTGGGCGTACGGTGCCTGTGCGCAACCTCATGACGAGGCACATCACCTGTCTCATCACAGGGTGCATCATGGGGGCGGGACCGAAGCCCAATCCTTACACTTACTAGAAGGTGAATATCATGGTGCACGCTCCTAATGGATGAGACGGGTTTCTTCTGATTCAGAATGAAAAGAGAAACTGCCATGCGCTCCAGGGTATTGTATGTACTGTATATAGAACATCCTATTCTTCTGATTCAGGGCTGACCACACTTCCCTATGCCTGGATCAGTCCTCTGCTTCTCTCAAATCCTGTTGATTTAGTCTCGGCAGCCTCGTCATTGTCATTTCTGCCAAAAAAGTGTATGCGATGGGTATAGCGGTGCGGGGTATTCCCAAACTATCTGCTACTCTGTAACTATTATACTGTATACGCCTATAACATATATTATCTTTATCTGTGCAAACATCTATGTCTTGTATATAATGTACTGTATAACCCATTTCACTCATTGTTACTATGTATTTGTAACCATGTATTTGTCATTATAACTCTGTGCCCAGGACATACTTGAAAACGAGAGGTAACTCTCAATGTATTACTTCCTGGTAAAACATTTTTATAAACAAATAAATACTCTATTTATACTGTATTTGCCAACGATACGCATCTGATGCTTCGATTTGCTTACAGCAAGTCCGTACTCCTGTGGCTGTGATCTCCTTCCACCGATCATCAGGCACTTGAGCGTCCCGGTGGATCCTGGACAATGCATCCGTGACAGTATGTTTAACACAGAAAGTGTACATGGCCAATGCAGATAGCCGCCTGTAACCATTGGAGCCCAGCTTAGCGGAAGAGAGTATATATATGAGTGAATTATTATCAGTATGTAACACAAACTATGCCTATATACGTAGTCATGCCGTTTGTCGAGGGCCACCCCATTTAAATTCCAGAAACCGAAGTTTGTGTACTTGGTAGTTTCTTTCCGAAGGGGCTCAGGGCCGTCAAGAAAGGGGGAGAGCCAAGACAACTGTTCCAGACCAAGAAGCTGTGGGAGGTTGGGGGGGAGCTCGGTCGGGGCTGGAAGCTGGGCTAGCGATTTGGACGTCCCACCAAGGTAAGATAAAATGTGTCCGTATTTGGAGCGTATATTTGGAGAGTATTTTTGAGAAGGGTGAGTTATTGTGTGTATATTGTGAGGGGGGGCTATTGTGTTTGTATTGGGGAAGTTATGTTATTGTGTGTATGTATTGGGGAAGGGATATTATTGTGTGTATGTATTGGGGAGGGAGGTTATTGTGTATGTTGTGGTAAGGGGTTTATAGAGTTTCAGGAGGGGGTTATTGAGTGTGAGGAGGGGTAGATTGTGCAGGAGAGGGACTGGATGACATGGGGGGTATGAAAGATTGGATGTAAGAGAGGGATGGGGAGAGGTGGTGTGTAAGAGAGAGAGGAGAGTGAGAAAGGGAGTTAGAGACAGAGAGGGGAAAAAATACATTGGGGAAAGGAGAAGATGACGGGGGAGTGTGAGAAAAGGGAGTGAAATAAAGGGGAGAGAAATAGATGGGGGAATGTGAGAAAGTGGTGAGAGATTGATGAGCTGTGTGAGAATGGGTAGTGTAAGAGAAAGAGGGGATTCTCGCAAGGCCACTGACCCAGGGAAGGCCTCAGTGGAAACTCTAGTCTTGGTCCCTGGGAAAGCCATTGGCAGCCCTGAAGGGGCTAGCCCTCGACTCACAAATGCCACAGACCAGAGTTTACCCCAATATTCCTCATAAAGCAAAACTTCCATTCCTTCCAGGCTGGCATCTACATGTAGGACGCAAGTCTTCTGTGGATCAGCAAACATAAGGACTCTTGTGTTGGTGCGACGGGCCTTGATGGTTTTGAATGCCTCCTCACACTTGGGCGTCCTGTCTTCGAAAGGTTCGTTCATTTTAAAATAGTCCTGACTGCTGACCCCCAGGGCCAAACTTTGTCCTCAAGCCAGGGATAGCCTTTAGGCAGTTTGGTCAACGGCTGTACTACAGTATAGCAAGAAATTGTCCACAGATCACCAGTTGTCGTGGCCAAGATGCTAAGTCCTCCAGTTTAGATGGGTCAGTGGGCACCCACTTATCGGACGATATGCCCCACATACGTAACAGAAGTTTGTCTAAGAACAACTTCAACCCACTCTAGCTCAAATGATCCAGTACTTTCATTAGGCGAGTCTCGTGTTCTTCTAGCATTTTTCCAAAAACTATGAGGTAATCTCGGTATACCAACACTTCCAGTAGGTTCATCTGCCCTACCACTCATGCGATCAATATTTGGAATGTGGTGGGAGCCCCTAATACTCCATGGGACATACGTTCAAATTGATAGAACCCCAGGGGCATATGAAAGCCATCTTTTTCTTGTCCTGCTCACACATAGGAATCTAGTAATACCCACTGTGCAAGTCAAGAACCGATAACGACTTGCTCCCTGTGAGGCAGTCTAGTGCATCCTTTATGCGTGGCATAGTGTACTGGTCAGGGGTGGTCTGCTAGTACAGGGTACAGGATTCGATACATATATTTGCAGCACCATTTTTCTTCTATGCAACCGCTATCGGTAAGCAGACTGTACGGGCATCTGGATTCAAATATTATACCTGCCCCCTTCAATTTTTGTAAGTTCTGTCTCACGTCTTCCACAGAAGCTGGGGACAATCTCTGTGCCTCTCTCTAAAGGGGCAGGTGTCATGGAGGCGTATCTGGTGCTCCACCCATTTGGCACGTCCCACATCCCACTCATGGGTAGAGAACACTTCAGACATTCAGTACATCTTCTCCCTCAACCACTACTTCCATTGTTCAGCGGCAGTACGTCTCTGAAATTAAATTTATCTGGTGTCAGTTTAAACAAGGGCATTCTTCTTCTGAGTAAAGACACTAACTGGCACTGAGTTTGAAGCAGGGGAAGATGGTTCAATTCCCTTTGTCGGCTCCTTGTAACCTTGGGCAAGTCACTTTATCTCCCTGTGTCGCAGACACCAAAAAACATAGATTGTAACTTCCACGGGGCAGGGACCTGTGCCTGCAAAATGTCTCTGTAAAGTGCTACGTAAAACTAGCAGCACTATACAAGAACATGCTATTATTATCACAATACATCATGGGCAGTCTCGTTCCATACTTAAATCCTTGCCCATTCTTTTTTTTTCATGGGTACTGACAGTACTTCACTCTTCACCAATAGCCCTCCTAGGTATGCTCCATGAGGGGGACTATCGATCTATGATAGTCCGGATGTTTGGGGAGCGCAGGTATATGAAATCAGAAAAAAATATAGTGCAATATGTCTGTGAATAGAGTGTATTTTCTTTGTTGTCAAAATCCAACAGGGTGTGTACTCACAAATTCCCAAATCTTTTGTGCATATCCATAATCAGTGGCAAATTATGTGTCTTTAAGGTGTCGGTCTGTTTTTCTTGGGTCCACAGGTATGGCAACCTTTTTGAGATAAGGTGAAGAACCAAATAGTGTGGACTGAAAAACTTTTTATCTATAGATAATAAAAGATGAGATACACTCACATGGTGTCAGATAAAATTGCTCATTAAGTACAAATAATGCAGTGCCACCGGTTTGGATGTGTGGACGTTCTCCCTGTCTATCGGACCTCTCCTATTGGTCCATCATTCAGGGCCCTGGCTCTCTTCTCAACCCTTTGGTAAGCTTTCAGACACAGTGGATGAATGGTCAGTCTCCAACCATAATTGTCTCTGCCCAACGTCTGGCACCATTTGGTTAGTTGGATTAAATTATTGGCATTCATTCAAATTTTGGCCCCTGTATCATCCTTACTTCAGACTTACAGACATATTAACACAACAATAGTCAGAGGTCCCGACACACCTATGACCTTTTTTGGGAATTCCAATTTCCACTACTACATACCGCAAAAATGGGTAACTAGCATCACTGAGGCCCACACTACAATGTTCTCCAATGGTAGTAATGGCAGATGCTTCAGACGTTTATCATACCATGGCTTAAATATAAATCACATTCATGACTCACTATGCAGAAGGATGTCACATCTCTTCAATTCTATTCATGCTTCAACTTGTGCTGAAGGGCAGAGATGTCCTTTCAGCAGATGGGACCGGTGTGGTTCTTTTGCATGGATGATCTTGGCAGAGCCTTTCTGTCCATGGGGCCCAGTATGCTCCATCGCTGAGTCCCATTGTTGTTTCACTAATTAGATCGGGCCGAATGAACTTTTTGACAACCTGTGGTAGGTTCTTTCATTTCCTGCAGTGTTTGACATTTTGTCTCTCATCAACACATCTGTAGCAGAAGTCAGAGCCGCTGTCCTTTTGATCGGGGTTCTCTGTGCTTCCTTCCTGGGTGACCACCAAACTGGTTCCCACCAATCATCCCAATCATCCTCTTTAGGTACATTCTCCATCCGCATAGTGACCATGAGCTCCAGCACTCCGTCTCAGAGTTTGGTTAAAATCCGTCTTGAGATGCGTGCATCCAGCCAGGAAATGAAGTAGAAAGGAGATCCAAATTTGGAGAAAAAAGTGGAGCACTGCTTCGGAAGAAACTGGGGCTAAGCAGATGTAATATTAAAAAATAGCTTTAATTGTAGGGGTGACAGCATGGAGGTAAGCAGGTTAGTACTCTAACGCGTTTTGCACTATTACAGTGCTTTGTCAAAGAGTGTCTTATCATGGGTCAGATTAATACTATTTTAACTCACGATAAAACTAGGTTATAAGCTAACACCTGATTTGGACTGCCTTCTACTCTAACATTAGTTTCTGTTCTGGGTATATTACTTGGTATTGATTTAGTCTTTAATCTACAGGGATTACAGAAGCAGCGACCGTTATTCGAACAAATCACAGAGCAATTTTTGTGTGCGGTGCTGTACTCCACGTGGCATTCTCGCCGGGGACCCACTGCATCTGTATATCTCCTTATCCTTGCCCATCAGATTTATTACATGGGTGTGAGCTTATGTTTTGTTCCAACATATACCTTGTTAAGAAGATTTGTTCTCTGACCGGCCTGTTAATTAACATCCTAGGGGAATAATCTTTTCCTCTAGTGTAAGGATTCCTAACAGGCCTCAACCCGCGCATCCTCTTACGCGCCCCCGCGGGGTATCAGCTGACCAGACTTCTATTTTGGTTCACGCAGCGCTGACATCATCCAATGTCGCCGAGTTAGGCTCGCATCCGGATTGCGCCGCACGCTCCCAGTGCGTGGCGCTGCACGCTCCTGAGCTCCGTGTCAACAAGCCATCAGTCCTCAGCGGCTGCACCTGGCATTTGGATCCAGCCTATCATGGGTCTCCGGAGACCTCGCCTCCATCCCACCCCCCATGGGGATTGGTTGTTCTTGCCTATTTATGCTCATCTGTGCCACTGGCACTTTGGCTGAGCATAAGTTCTAGTAACTTTGTGTTCACTCGTCCTAACCTTGCCTTGTTCCGTGTTCCGTTGCCTTGCCTTCTAGATTGATCTCCTGTGTTGACCCGGCTTGCTTTTGGACCATCCGCCCCTCTGGAATGCTGAACCCGGCTGCCTCTGACCTCTGCTCTTCTCCAACCCTGAACACGGCATTGTACTTCGACTATCCTACCTACTCCAGACCCGACCTTGGCTTAGTACCTTCTACGTTCCGGACCTCTCCTACTCTGATCTCGGCAAGTATAAAGATAACCCTAACCTCTCCACCCCTGACCCGGCTACCTTGACTATCCTGCAATCCGGCCGTGCCCCTGTGCCTGGGGCTCGTGTCTGTATCTATTCCCATCTCAGTCCCGGGGTCTCGTCTAGTTTGTGGTGAGAACAGCATTACATCTAGTTTGTATCAGCTTTTACTTGTTGCTTTATTTTTTGCAAAAGTGTGCATTCAATGTATTCTGTCACGTTTGGTATGTAAATTCACATTAACTTTCTTTGTCATGCAGAGTTATTAGTATTCAGGACTATAGTGGTTCTCGTTTTTACTTGTATTTTAAAGGTCCCTTGTATTTCCTTGTGTTTACACCCTATTTTGATCCTTGAGCACCACCATTATATTCATACCGTATTACTGTTTTTTTGTTCACTCAAAAGATTTGAATTTTGAAGAAGAAGAAGATTCGATTGCGGCAATATTTGTTAGTCTGATGATATAGATAGAGATAGAGCCCTCGTGACTGGGACATCAAAACTGAAGAGAGATATCAGCACACCCTACAGAGGTATTTATCGTGGGAAGCAGGTGATCCCTGGAGTTGATATTAATTGGGTTCAGCACCAGAGACCCACTGCTTCAAATCTATTTTAAAAAATCCACTTGAATACCAAATCCAATGCGAGGTTTTAGTTGGGGGAAACGGATTTGGGCCAATTTATCTGTGAAATTCCAGGGAACAGATTCGGACTGTTCCACCCATCTCTGGTTCTGAAAAGGTTGGACACAACTTCTAGGGTAGGCCGGGTGGGCCCTCCTGAGCTGTTGGGCCTGGTACAGTTATCCCTGCTTTCTCTCCTCTATCGACGCCCCTGTATACAAGAAGAGACCTGCAAGGATTGAAAAGCTCTATACACTATAATCTCCTCTATGAAGAACTAATTTGAGTTGAACCATTAAAAGGGTATCAAAGCCTACAATTAATCTACACCTCTCCAGGACCAATACAGCTGCTAGAACTTTGCTCTGAATGACTAAAAACAAAGGGTTTTAACATTTTACATTTCAACACATAATTGGTGCTGTGGAATTCATTGCAATCCAATCCAATATTGTAACAATGTTGTACTGTCGCTGCTAAAAGCTGGGCACATTATAGCATGGAATAAATAAAAGTATGCATCCTTTTATTGAATTGAACATGAGATTTGAAAGCGCGCTTATAGTAGTTATCTTTTTCTACCTGCAAAGGTTTCATCTTGTATATTAACCCTTTAGGTGCTAGAGGGGCCCCCTATAGAAGTGAAGGGGTAACCCTTTCCAGTACACATACTTTTGTCTTTAAAATCTCATAAAATCTGACTGTCACCCTGGACCCTGTGGTTTACATCAAGTACTTTTTTAGATTTATGTCTCAAATAGAAAAAGTGATTTTTTTTTGTCAGTCAATACATTTACATATACTGTAAATTTACATACAGTATTTAATTTTCTCTGTCAAGTGGCACTACCCCTTTTAATATCAGGGCACATTCCTTTTTTAAATGCAGTTGGAAGCCTAAAGTTGACACAAAGCTCAGTTAAGTGACTTAATGTGGCCTTAACCTACAGTAATTTAATGTCACGTTAACATTTACGTTGTATCTTCAAAGGATAACATAATGTTAGGCCATATTCTCTTCCGTGACGAGCATACAGGTACAGTAGCATTACCTATAACAGATGTTAGTAAATGTGTGTGTCGACAACATAGAGGTGATATTTGAACCCAACAGATGTGTTATGGTCACCTAGAGAAAATGAGTAGAGAAAGGAGAAGAGATCCCAGGACAGAGCCCTGTGGTATGCCCACAGAGAGATTAACAAAGAAGGAGGAGGTGTTAGCGAATGAGAGAATAAAAGTACTATGGGAGAGGTAAGAGGAAATCCAGGATAGAGCTCTCTTACTTATTGCAATGTATGGAGAATGTGAAGGATGAGAGTTTTGAACATTATAAAAAGCTGAAGAGAGGTTGAGTAATGTTTCATAGTTACATAGTAGATGAGGTTGGAAAAAGACGTGTCCATCAAGTTCAACCTATCGTAAATTTAGACGACAGATGTAAGCAAGGTGTAATGACCTTGTTCTTTGGCAACATGAAGGTCATTTATTATTTTGGCGAGGGCTGTTTCAGTGGAGTGAGCAGTGCAGAAAACAAATTGTAGAGCGCTAGGAGAGAATAGAATTTAAAACAATTGAGCAAATTAAAGAATAAAAGGCATCCAAGGAGTTTAGAGGTAAAAGGCAGGAGGGAGGTAGAGCTATAGTTATAGACAGGTAGGGTCTAGCTTGCTACAGTATTTTTGAGTAAAGATATAACTGTTGCATTCTTGAAGGGGAGAAAAAAGGCACCAGAGCTGAGGGAGGGAATTGATATGTGTGAGTTTATGGATTACAGTGGAAGGAAGAAGTTGGAGGAGATGGGAGTCAATGGGGTCAAGAGGGCAAGTAGTAGAAGGAGTGGAGGAGAGCAACAGCAACATTTCCTCCTCTGTGACAGAGGAAAACGAGTCAAGGAAGGCTGTAGGAGAGTTAGGTAGAGGAGGTGTAGAATATGAGGAGGATACAGAGGAGATGCTTTGACAAATGGAATCCTCCTTGGTTACCTCACCCAACATTAACTCCCTTTAACTTGAATGGAAGTTAACACCAGATCAGGTGCACTAATTTCTACCTGCCTTCGACTGAATCACGCTCCCTGGCAATGCTCCAGTGTAAGAAGCCTTCTTTGTCTGACAACTAATGCACCTGTCATGTTAGAGTAGATAACTACAGGTTATGTATTAAAGTATGCTCCCGGTGAGTTGCTGAGTGCTTTTTCCATGGTTATGCTGTCCAACCTATCCCCTGCTACCTCTTTATGTATTAAAGTCTTCTGGTTGCAAAACTGGTTTAAAAGGAAACAGCACCAAATACTTCAAAGAACATTTATTTTGCTTTTTTGCCCCAGTTTTACAGCTGAGAAATTTTGATTCATGAAACCTTAGCAAATCATTTACAATTTCTTAACATAAAAGAGGAGCACTGTTACCAAACGTCAGATAAATTGCTTCATATTTTGCTGACATTTGTTTAAAGATCTTTAAATTTGCACTTCATGTGACTGCTCCTATAACCTATTCTTCCCAACTGTTTCTATAATGCCTTCCTATAACTCCTCCTATAACTGCTCCCTATAAATGATCTCCTTGACCATGACAACAGACAGCGAAAGGTAAGACCTGCACCCTCTCCTCCCCCCTACACACATCTCCCCCTCCCCTAGCTACACCCCCCCCTGTACCTTGGACTGAGCTGCATTGCAGTCGTGCGCTGGTTCGGGGTCTCCCCAGCTCCCTCCTCCAACTCTCCCTTCTCCTGTTGGGCAGAATTTGTATCCCAGCGCCAACAGGAGGAGGGAGTGCGGGGCTCCAAGAAGGCATGGGGCCCAAGGCAACCACCGTGCTTGCCTTGCCCTATGGACAGCCCTGCGCTATAACCTCTCCTATAACTGCTCCTCATATAATATGATTAGTAGTGATCTGTAGTGCCAGACCTGCCGACAGGTTTCCCGAGGGCCAAGACTGAAGCTTTAATCTAATGATTGCTGCTTTTAATACAGACAATAAAGTATAATGAAGCTTAAGGTGTGATATGTTTACTTTTATGTGTGTAAAATTTTATATTTCGTTTGTTAAAAAAAACATTTGTCCTGAGTAGGTGGAGCTTTAAGGGGTTAATCATGAAATCGCTGCAGAAAAGCATTCCCATCAGATAGATGAAACCTGTGAAACTACAAAGGATTTCTACATGCAAATGATGAGAACAATAGATGACATTGGAGTTGTACCGTATACGCCATTCAACTAGTAAATATTAATAACAGACTTTATTTGGACCGTGAATTGGTTCACAGACCATTGCGTAATACTTTATATAACTAAAATCTAAATAATAAAGGCAACCGTCTAGTAGATCTGTTACCATTTTTGGTATTAGTGACTGGTAGTTAATTGTGTGTGTTCACAGTAAGAAATGCATATTGTTTTATAATGCAGGCGTGTGGTGTGGCTTATATCAAATGAGCTAGGAAAATCATAAGAGGAACACAGGGGCATATGTACAGTATCAGTATGATGCAGACTGACTCACTGATTTCCTGCAAGTCTCACTGATTTCGAGTCAGTCTCACTGACTTTTATCAGCAGAAGTCTCCAAGTTTCACTGATAAGAAAAAAGTTATTTTCCATTAAAATGCTGGAGTTTCTGAACAGAATCACCACATATCACTGATTTTGATTCTTGGAAGTGGACGTCTCAGTATGTTGCAATGTGTTCCTTGACAAATTTTATATGCCAATTATTGTTCTTGTCATCATTTGCCAAGCAAAACATGATTATGAAAAGTCTTTGAATGAACAATCTCCCTTCTTATAAAAACTATTTGAAAACTCGTATCACAAACGAGATTAGTGAAGATTGATAACCAGTTGTTGATTATTATTGTAGCCAGAGCTGGTTTCTGGATACCAGTCTGCTCTTCTCCTGGCAGTAAGCCCTGGTAAGAGCAGGCCTGCTAGGACTAATCCTGGGTTTTCCCCACCACCAGCAGCTTCAGTGAGTCACACGGGAGGCGGTGCAACTAGGCCTATGTGTCCAATCAGGGACTTAGACCTGGTTCCTGTTTTTCCTGTACTTAAGAAGCTGCACACCCCAAATTCAGGAGTGTTGCCTCTACCCTTGAGAGAAGCTGGTCTACCCCAAAAACTGTGCAGGGCTCTGTCAGTTTGTACTCCCTCCCCAAGGGGAGTGGAGTAGAGACTATACTTCTTACTTCACCAGGGAGTAAGGGAAGAGCAAGGACTGCTTGAGGGCCCCTTGGCTTGGAGTGGCAGTCCAGGGTACATCCTGAGGGTGAAGCCTCAAGAATTGCCTGCTGTTGTGAATGCTGTAAGAGCTGCAGTGTACAATAAAGTGTTCCAGTGTTTTACTATACCTTCCTGCCTGAGACTGCAATCTATCAGGGGAACGGTAAAGAAGTTCTCCTGTAGGGATTGTCCCCCACATCCCTGGGGCCTGCAAGAGATGGAGGCGCTGTCACCATGAGTATGAATCAGTTACTACCCCAGAAGCCTGATCTGACCTCCTCCACAACACCGCAGGAGACACAGATCTACTGTGAGCCAGCAGGTATGCACCACACCACACCATGTAGCAGTGAAATCTCCCAGAGGGGGTGGGGTGGGGGGGACATGTGTTACATTTGGAGGCGCTGCTGAGATAATTCCAGGATACACCCCAGGCTCCTAGCAGGCCTCCTGTGAGTTACCAGGTATTGCACAATACACACCCCGTAACTACACATCTCCCAGGGGGTGGGGGAAAGTGTGCTACATTATGGATATATGAAACATTTTTTTACAATATTTCTGACAATACAGTATGTGTGTTTGATTAGTATAAAATGCTGTAAATAGCTTACATTTTAACTATGAAACATGCCACTACGATTCATTCAATGGTGGGGTAAACTGCATATTTAAAAACATGGGTTAATGCCCGTTGCTTAAATGGGGGCAAAACTGGTGCAGCTTTGTGTCTCAGTTTGGCAGCTGGAAGTTTGATACATGACCTCTAAGGTTGACTCCTTTTTGGATCCCATTGCCAAAGTGTTTGTCACTACTAGGGCTGAGACACTGTTGCATGAACACTGTGGAAATGAGAATGTGTAGAAATAGAAGGTGCCTTTTAAAATCCTTTGTTTGTCATTACAGGAACATTATGGTTTCCAGGCAACCATGACTTTTTGTTGCTGTGTTTCTGTGCTATTTTATCAAAATATGTCCAGTGAGGATTACAGAAGATCTTCAGAAGGATAGCAGTGAAGATGTCCTAAATGCCTTAACATAACTTTCTCCACACTATTCCATTAATGTACATTAAGTTGACGGTGTGAAGACAGATTTAGGAAAAGCCACATCCATTAATAAATGACTACTTCAAGGGCTAAGAAAGACAGTCAGAAATTCATTGTGAGGCTTCATTCTGAAACTTAAATGTGAATTTTTTCATGTAAAGTAATTCCATTTGCATGTTTATATATCAAGAAACACCTTTAAATCAATAATAGGAGCCGGCTAAATCATCCCAAGGTACAGAAATGGACTTCAGAGTTTTTCCTCTATGGGCTGCCATGTTCTGCTTCTCTGGGCTGTCAAGCTGAAAAGTGATGTCATGAATAGCTCTTCCTCTGATTGGGACCATTTTGGGGCAGCAGGGGGGTGTTTAAAAATAGTGTGATTGTAAAGTAGCAATCCTGCCTACATAAAATCCCCCAACCCCCAACACACTTTGTTTATGGGATGTGAACCTGGGGGTTCCCACTCCTGAAAATGATGCGGTTCAACTCGAGGAAACCCCCAGTTCCTGAGATACTTGTCAGCATTACTTCCGGAGCTTTACATTTTTTTACCTTACGTGGGTCTATCGGAAGTCACAACAGATGATGTCTAGAGATTTAAATAGTCCTTTTTTCATCCTTGATGAGACTGAAACACTGTACCTTCACTGGTAATTATCTCAGAAACCAGCAAGTTTCAGTTCTGATGATCCCCTCTTTCCTATCCTGCTTTAATTAAAACTTTTCATATCAGACTTTAGCAGTAGATATAGGCAAATGCGCCCAAATCAGTTTCCATGATTTTCTCACATTCTCTGTCCAAAATCCGTTTTGCGGTATAAAATCTGCGGACGGATTTTGTCAGTTTTAATCAGGATTCATGGAAATCCACCATCTCCTTTTACGGATTTGTAAAATCCAATCTGCGGATTCAGCAACTTGTTGGGGGATTCTTAAGAATCCGCGGAGTGTATTAGTAATAATAAAAAATCCGCAAAATGCCAATCGTCTTTAATGAGATTGATCCACTGAAATCCACAGACCTAACCAACAGAAAAAATAAATAAATTAAAAGCCTAAACGAACCTAAAATGTAATAAAAACAAGCCATCCAAAACATAACAATTTACTCATAATAATAAACAGAAATAGTAAATATAACAATTAATTACAAACAGCCATTTGGCAAAAAATTAATTGCCTGTCACTATATTTATCTATTCCCTAAAGGGCATAGATAACTGCATTAGCAGTCAATGGGCAAGCAAAAACATTTAAAAAAAAATACAATCAAAAAACCTGAAAAATTAAAATTACATACATTCAATATTTTCCTTTTACCTTTAGAAGTCTTCACCCTCCGAATACTGGCATACTGTATCAGGAAACTCTTGATCGGCGATGCCATCCTACACTATCCTCGGCATCAGGTAAAAAATCTTCTATTTTCTATCTTCTTTTCTTACATCTTGAATCATGCTTCATTGTAATCCATAGTAAACCCCTTGATAAATCAGGGGTTAAATAAATTCAAAGACAAAAGAAACAGCGCAAAAAACCTCATAGTGTAGTATATAAAAAATTATATTGTGGTAAAACAGGTGAGTATTGCACGTACATCAAATTCAATAGTTACTACAGACAGTACATGTTTTGGACATGTTACCAGTCAGCAACAGATGGTGGGTAAAGATCACACGGATGGCTCCCCTTCTCCTCTCCCGTTTCGTTCAGGATGCCGTGATGCAGGGCAGCGCCCTCAGCATGAATACAGTAGTCCGGTGGAATACAGCTGTCTCTTCACGTGTAAACCGTGGCTGTTTGTGCGGTAGGAGAGGCTCTCGGTCACTGACTTCAGGCGTGCGTCTGCACGTGTGGCGTCTGCTTGCAGCGCGCTTCGGATGACGTCATCAAGCGGCGCCGATCACTCTGCACAGTCTCAGCCAGCCACGGAAGTTTGGATGGCATAGATTGCATAACGGAGATGGGGCTAGGTGACAGAAATAGGGTAACTGGCCACACTACAGGTAGTATCAGAATGCGCCCTTTATTCCAACGCGTTTCTGTACTTCAAAAGGTACTGCGTCAGGGATATCGGAGTCTTTGAATGGGGCGCTTCTTATACCAAAACCCTCTCCTGTGATTGGCTGTTATTTTGAGTCCAGCCTCTCAACAAATGAGGGAAATTTAAAAAGTAGGACCCCTAATACATATAACTTTATTGAGAATAGGGAATCCAATCGATAAATACTAAAAGTATAAAGAAACAAATATTAATAACCATATCCATGTTAAACAACTCTAAACTAGCATGAATTGAAAGACGTAGAGATGAAAGTGAAATAAAGAAAGTACCAGGATATATATGAAAGAAGGTTGACACTTTCACAGAGATAATATATATGCAGAACTAGAACATTATTAATAACCTAATTCCTTATAGTTGTAAAACTTTAGAACCAATAAAAGTATTTTGACATTTTAATAATTAAAAATTATTTTAAAAAATATTTATTTTAAATTTTTATAAAAAGATTCATAATTTAGTATAAAGACAGACATCATTTCTTCGTTTAGTCCTAAGGGGACAGTGTTTTAATTTGTAGATCCAAACACTCTCTTGTTTAGAGAGCATTTTGTCTCTATCTCCTCCCCTCTTCCTGCGGGTACAGTCTGAATGCCAATGTATCTAAGACAAACTATCGTCACTATATGTTTTAACTTAAGTGTCCGGAGGCCTATGATTCTCTATCCTAATCTTATATTCCAGCATGCTCCAGGATTCTCACTCTAAGGTAACGTTTGTCACGACCAACATACTGGTATCCGCATGGACATTGAGGGGTACACTACATATGTCGATTTACAGGATATACAAATCTTTTATAAAAAAACTCTCATTTGTAGGGTGTGAAGAAAATTTCTTCCGTTCCAAGCTAAGCATTTTGCAAGATTTACATTTGCCACAGCTATAGTTACCGCTAGGTCTGATTGGTAGCATGAAGTCTCAGATGGGGATATAGTTGGAGGTCCAATATCACTAGGTGCTAAATAGGTTTGAGACTTTTGGCCCTGCGGTATATAAAGCTAGGCTTGTGAGAGACAAAGAAGAACCCAGAATGGGGTCATTACACAGGATATTCCACGTTTTTCTTAATAATATTCTGGATTTGTGTGTTAACTGAGTTATATCTGTAAATAATGGAATTTTATTTATCACCCTCAGTGTTCTCGTTATTTGTTTGAAATCTTTTTAGAACCTTTTTGTATAAGGAGGGATTCTCTATCCATTTACAGACCCTCTCCAACGAACTTATAAAGTGCTCTATCATATACACGTTCTATAAATTTATCCATTAAAACGATGGATTGATTTTAAAGTCATTTGTTGACTACAGTTGCGTTTAATTCGCATAAATTGACTGACAGGAATATTGTCTATCCAGGACCGTTGTGGTTACTGGTGACAATAGAAAACTGTTGGTATCCACCTTTTGAAAAGGGTTCGTGTTAATATATGAACCAGTTTTAGATTCCAAATGGAGATCCAGAAATCAATTTCATTTGTGTGAGTCTCCGCAGTGAATTTCAGATTGAAATCATTGGAATTGAGATAGATAAAATGATCTAAAGTCGTCTCATCCCCCCCAGATACATAGAACGTCATCATATATCTCTGCCAACTAATCACATGCAGATAGCAAATGGA
Source organism: Ascaphus truei (assembly GCA_036426205.1). Lineage (NCBI taxonomy): Eukaryota > Metazoa > Chordata > Amphibia > Anura > Ascaphidae > Ascaphus > Ascaphus truei. Next base: position 85,813 of record WSYH01001006.1, on the reverse strand, counting down.
TTATTATTCCAAATGAAGAGGTCTTTCCCATACTCCCATGTAAATGTTGGCGTTGCTAGGGGCCCAAGCGTGTCCCCATAGCTGTGCCACACAACTGGAATAATATTGATCCATGATAGAAAATAGTTGTGTGACAGGATATATTGAATGGCGTCTACAATGAATTCACAGTTGAGGGGATGCAATTCCCATCTTCAATAAAATTGTTTATGGCATCAATACCTACTATGTGGGATACACGTATATAATGACTGCACGCAAATGTTTGCCCATCTATAGTTTTCTTTCCATATTTTGGGGTTTAATGAAATAAGAAGGCAGGTATCCTTAACATAGGAGGGCAAAATCTTACATATTTTGGCAAAAAATGGTCCACGTATTGGGACAGATTTGCCGTCAGGGAATTGATGCCAGAAATTATCGGTCTGCCAGGTGGATTTTGTAACTTTTATGAATTTTAGGCAGATGATAATAAACTGGAACTCTTGGGAACTCACACAAAGAAATTGAATATTCCGTTTTGTAATACTGTGGACTCCACGGCTTCATCTAATAGAGCTTTTAAATCTGATAAAAAGTCATTGGTAGGATTTTTAGACAACTGCCATAGTAAATCGAATCGTTTAAAATTCGAAATGCCTCTGTTCATAGTCTTGTCTATTTTGGACAATAACTCCCCCACCTGTCTGCTTGTCTTATAACAATATTTTTATTTTCTTGTAATTCTTTCACAGCTTGGTGTTCTTTGAACGTTAGATGGGTTTGATGTCGGCGGAATTTAAAGTCTTTAACCATTTTAGTGAACTCATTGTTCACAAAATTAAAGAATGAATCATAAAACTGCCGTTACTATGGGCAGGATAAAACCTTGATTGAGGTTTAAAATCAGGGTGGTTTGCATAAGTATCAGCTTCATCCTCATTGACTGATATCTGATTGATTTCTAAATTAGGCTGATCGATACCCAGTTTATATTCTAATGAAATGTCTTTTAACGTCAAGTTTTTCAGTAATTGTGCAAGTCAGTAATAATGAAATCCATTAGGCCCGCTAGATTGCGAAATTTAAGGCCTTTATTTAAGACTTGCTCTGACAAGAAGACAGGCAATGAGGATAAATTGAATATGCATTGGATAGGTTATTGCTTGTTGTTATGGAATTATCGTGATTCTCTTCTTTGCTTGGAGTTACACCTCCCCTAGTCCCTCTTCGGGTGAATGATGTCTTTTTGACATCGTATTATCCTTGGTGGTGTTTCTCCTTTCGATTTCCCTCCCTCTGTCGGCCCAAGTACCGAGACTTGAGAGCCTCCAGAAAAAGGGAACGTGAGGGGATTGGACGGTCAGAGTTCTAATCTTGGGGGTGTATTAGCTCGTTTATGATGTTCCTGATGAGCTTCTTTCTGATATGTGTCTCTGTGATGTGTCTCTTCTAGGTTCATATCTATTATTAGAACTATCTCTTCTCTTATTTTGATAATTTTTATAACTACTTTCTTTTATTTGGACTTTGATAATGATATCATATCTCTTCTTAGGATAATTTGTATGAGATTTTTTCTCCTGGTCATTTTGATAATTTTATTACTTCCACCTGTTGTCCGGTAGCTACCGGTCCTTTGTTTTTGTTGTTGATCATTTGTTTCTTTTTGGGGGATTTTGACCATTATTGGAGATACCTTTTTCTCTATCAAATTTTGCCCAATCTTTCTGTCTTCCATTATCAAGTCATGTTTATCACGGTAAAATTTCTTTTGTTGTTTACATAATTTCCTCCGTGGTTGACTCTAAGGTCATTTTGAGTTGCATTCTAATTTGGAGCAATCCTGATGTATTACCAGGGGTTCCAAAATAAGAATTTTCTTGCTAATATCTTTCTCTAATTCAGCAATGCTTTTAGGCGCCTCATAATAGATGAATTAATCTCATTAATTCTCTAGAACCTTCTTCCTGTATTCTGTCCCACTCTTTCTGAAGTGAACGTTATCTCTCCCAAATGTGGGTTTTTTGAAAAACCGTAACCCACGTGGCACCCTGCCACAATCCAGATATCTTGTAGCTATTACGATCTAACCATTGTTTGCCTCAAGTTAGCAATAAGTTCTCTAATGTTTTTTGAAATGAACTTCAATGGAAAGATCAGTAGTATCAACAGCAAAGACACTGGATTCACTTTGAACATAGAGTCAAAAAGGGCTGCCCTTTTTTCTCTACAGCTGGACAATGACCACCTGCCATGATGAGTTATAATATGCAATAAAACAGAACAAAAACAACAATTAATAAGTGCAGCAGTGGGGAGCAAAAAGTGGTAGAAACAAAGGGTGAACTGCGCTCTATTAACGTGATTAGTGTTATAATGTGGATATGAAGTGATATTAATATAATAAAAACCTGTTACTTAATTGGTGGGATATGCTGCTATATTCAAGGAATGGCTCCACAGACCAGAGCTCGAAATACAAAGACAAAAGAAACAGCGCAAAAAACCTCATAGTTGTAGTATATAAAAATTATATTTGTGGTATACAAAACAGTGTGAGTATTGCACATACATCAAATTCAATAGTTCTAGCAGTACATGTTTTGGACATGTTCCAGTCAGCAACAGATGTGTGGGTAAAGATCACCGATGGCTCCCTCTTCCCCTCTCCCGTTTCGTCAGGATGCCGTGGCAGGCAGCAGCCCCTCAGCATGAATACAGTAGTCGGTGGAATACAGCTGTCTCTTCACGTGTAAACCGTGGCTGTTTGCGGTAGGAGCAGGCTCTCGGTCACATGACTTCAGGCGTGCGTCTGCACGTGTGGCGTCTGCTTGCAGCGCGCTTCGGATGACGTCATCAAGCGGCGCCGATCACTCTGCAGTCTCAGCCAGCACAGGAAGTTTGGATGGCATAGATTGCATTAACGGAGATGGGGCTAGGTGACAGAAATAGGGTACTGGCACACTACAGGTAGTATCAGAATGCGCCCTCTTATCCAACGCGTTTCGTACTTCAAAGGTACTTCGTCAGGGATATCGGAGGTCTAGAATGGGGCGCTTCTTATACCAAAACCCTCTCCTGTGATTGGCTGTTTATGCGAATTAAACGCAACTGTAGTCAACAAATTGACTTTGAAAATCAATCCATCGTTTTAATGGATAAATTTATAGAACGTGGTGATATTAGAGCACTTTAATAAGTTCGTTGGAGAGGGTCTGTAAAATGGATAGAGAATCCCTCCTTATACAAAAAGGTTCTAAAAAGATTTCAAACAAATAGACGAGAACACTGAGGGTGATAAAATCAAAATTCCATTTATTACAGAATATAACTCAACACACACAATCCAGAATATTATTAAGAAAAACTGGAATATCCTGTGTAATGACATTCTGGGTTCTTCTTGTCTCACAGCGAGCTTTTATATACCGCAGGGCCAAAAGTCTCAAACACTATTTAGCACCTAGTGATATTGGACCTCCAACTATATCCCCATCCGAGACTTCATGGCTACCAATCAGACCTACGGTAACTATAGCTGTGGCAAATGTAAATCTTGCAAATGCTTAGCTTGGAACGAAGAATTTTCTCACACACTACAAATGAGAGTTTTTTAATAAAGATTGTATATCCTGTAAATCGACATATGTAGTGTACACCTCCTTCAATGTCCATGCGGATCACAGTATGTTGGTCGGACAAAACGTTACCTTAGAGTGAGAATACTGGAGCATGCTAGGAATATAAGATTAGGATTAGAGAACATAGCGTCTCCAGACACTTTAAGTAAAACATAATAGTGACGATAGTTGTCTTAGATACATTGCGCATTCAGAGTACCCGCCAGAAGAAGGGGAGGAGATAGAGACAAAATGCTCTCTAAACAGAGAGTGTGTTGGATCTACAAATTAAAACACTGTCCCCGTTGGACTAAACGAAGAAATTGATGTCTGGGCTTTATACTAAATTATGAATCTTTTATAAAAATTTAAAATAAATATTTTAAATAATTTTTAATTATTTAAATGTACAAAATACTTTATTGGTTCTAAAGTTTTAACAACTATAAGGAATTAGTTATTTAATAATGTTCTAGTTCTGCAATAATATATTATCTCTGTGAAGTGTCAACCTGTCTTTTTCATATATATCCGTATCTTATATCTACTGTCTTTCAATCATGCTAGTTTAGAGTTGTTTAACATTGATATGGTATTAATATCGTTTCTTTATATGTAGTATTTATCGATGGATTCCCCTATTCTCATAAAGTTATATGTATTAGGGGTCTATCTTTTTAAATTTCCTCATTTGTTTGAGAGGCTGGACTCAAAATAAACAGCCAATCACAGGAGGGTTTTTGGTATAAGAAGCCGCCCCATTCTAGACCTCCGATATCCCTGACGAAGTACCTTTGAAGTACGAAACGCGTTGTTGGATAAGAGGGGCGCATTCTGATACTACCTGTAGTGTGCCAGTACCCTATTTCTGTCACTAGCCCATCTCCGTTAATGCAATCTATGCCATCCAAACTTCCGTGGCTGGCTGAGACTGCAGAGTGATCGGCGCGCTTGATGACGTCATCCGAAGCGCGCTGCAAGCAGGCCACACGTGCAGACGCACGCCTGAAGTCAGTGACCGAGAGCCTGCTCCTACCGCAAACAGCCCACGGTTTACACGTGAAGAGACAGCGTATTCCACGCGACTACTGTATTCATGCTGAGGGGCTGCTGCCCTGCATCACGGCATCCTGAACGAAACGGAGAGGAGAAGGGGAGCCATCCGGTGATCTTTACCACCATCTGTTGCGACTGGTAACATGTCCAAAACATGTATGCTAGTAAACTATTGAATTTGATGTACGTGCAATACTCACTGTTTATACCACAATATAATTTTTTATTTACTACACTATGAGGTTTTTGCGCTGTTTCTTTGTCTTTGTATTTCTGCTCTGGTCTGTGGAGCCATTCTTGAATATAGCAGCATATCCCCACCAATTAAGAACAGGTTTTTATTAATTAATATCACATTTCATATAACACTAATCACGATTAATAGAGCGCAGTTCACCCTTTGTTAAATAAATTGTATTTTTTTTTATGTTTTTGCTTGCACATTGACTGCTAATGTATTTATTTGTGCCCCATTGGGGTATAGATCAATACAATGACTGGCAATTAATTTTTTGGCAAATGGTTGTTTGGATTATTTGTAATGTGTTCTATTTCTGTTTATTGTTTTGAGTAAATTATTATGGTTTTGTAGGGCTTCACAAAGAGAAACGGAGAGGGCGCACTAAGTATAAGCAATATAAATTGATATCATTACTAACGTGGACAACAACAATTACAATAATCAAACAATAAAAGTAATAAACTTACAATCTAGCTAAAAGTCTGCTGAGGTTTAACTGGGAGATCCGGAGGCAGGATACAAAGGGTAGATGTGAAACGGATCCGGACCGATGCTCCATTGGTCGCGTTCTCTGGTCTCTACCGGTACACCTCTCAGCTCGTGGACGCTCCACAGCAGCCCCTCATGACCTCTACGCGTTTCGTACAACATACTTCATCAGGTGTCACGTGTTGGGGTTTCCGGGAGCTTACAACGAAAAGCACATCCAATGGGATTTCTGGGTGTCCGGTGGAGATAGAACGCGACCAATGAAGCATCTGTCCGGACCTGTTTCACATCTACCCTTTGGATCCCGCCTGCGGACCTCCCCGTTATACCTCAGCAGCCTTTTAGCTAGATTGTAAGTTTATTATTTTTATTGTTTGATTATTGTAATTGTTGTTGTCCACGTTATTGGAAAATTTTAATTATATAAATTTATATTGCTTATACTTAGTGCACCCTCTCCGTTTCTTTTTGTGTTTCTTGTTGTGTGAGCCCCCTATGGGAGCTCACACACTTTAGCAGATTAAGGAGTTCTCCTCACGGACGGCAGCAAAAGTATAGAACTACTTCTTTGATGACTGCACGAGCGCAGATTTCAATCAAACACTTCTCTGCATTTGGGACTTTTTTCTGGATTGGACTGATTCTGGACTGGGTTCTAAACCTATATGGAATCTGCTGCAAAGATAAGACTGTCCTGTATTTTACAACAAGCTTATACATTGTTTATAGAGCTAATTTTATGCTGGTTTTAAGTTTGTGTTTGCACAATCACTGTCTTGCATGAAACATTGTTGCCAGTATATACAGTACAACTGTTTTAGTATATCAACCTTGGAGGAAATTGTAATATGGTTGACTCTAGTATTACTATGGCTGAGTCTTATACCAACACCTTTTTACACTATTTATTTAGTAGGAATGACAAAAGTAGCAAATTTGACTTAATGTTCTCAGGTGAAATCATTTTGGATAGCAGCTGCGATAATTTACCTTCTAAGCTATGTTCTCTTGCTAAGGTGTTAGAGGAGGAAATCAGACCTTATGGGACATGATGGCACTGGAAGAATATATTAAAACTAAAAAGGTCCCTAGGGGTCTTAGAATCATTAAGAATTCTACCTATGGTGTAAATAATCCTACATTTCTGGAAGAGTGGGAAGAAACTACACAACTTTGCTCCAGGAAATGAATGACCCTATTAATATTGGAAAGAAGGGGTGGAAAGAAGGAATTGAAGGAGATTAATTTTAAAATACTCAAAATTAAGGAAGAGATTTTAGAATTAAAAGATTTGGAAACATTTTCCCAAATGATGGAAGAATACACTTTTCCAGCTGCCCAAAGGACGGTATTGATCATTTCCGTTTTCAGGGAATAGAACAGGTTCGGATACTTCCTAGGAGGGGGGGGGGGATGACAGGCTTAAGATGCTAGACAGACGCGAAGCGCTTTGGATCTTTACCTTGAGAACTAGGACACCATTAGGAATTAATATTGATGGGGATATAAGCCATTTCCTTGGAAATAGGGGTAGTAATTGTTTCATATGATGCCTCTTATAAATTGAACTATGTGTTTATTATTAATATGCATCCTCTTGACTAAATAGCTCTCTGTTAGACAGAGGTTACTACAGTAGCAATATTCAACTGCTGCTTGTTCTGTGATAGGTGTAGCATTGTTTATTAATGTCAGAAGCACAGTGAAGTTAAATTTATTACTTCATTGCTCTTTCTGTATGAATTTTGACATATGAAATGTATAAGTATTTTTTGATGCCTATTTACCATCTATTGGCTCTACTTTGCTACACCATCTGAATGCAAATCAAGGTTCTGTTTTTCCCTCACTCTGCTAAGAGTATATATTTGTACAATGTATGCTAATCATATATAACATTCAAATCAAGTATTAATATATTATACCATCATGATAGTATCCTTATACCTAACTATAAGCAGTGTTTGAAGGGTTAGTGTTTTTAATTTAATTGTGTTGTTGTTTTTAAGTTAATTTGGTCTTTACTATTGTTTTTTTTACAAAGTTTGTCGATTGTTCATGTTTACCGTATGAATAAAGTTTTTGTTTTAGAAAAAAGCCATTTCTGTGGATCTGCTGGGCCAATAGGGTTGTACTTCGCGTCATTGCGACTTGGTTGCCGGCCGCGCGTCGATGACGTCACATGGGTTGGCGCGGCTAATCCAACAAGTATTTAAAAAACACTCATAAATCAGTCACCTTTACACCTTGATAAAGTGCTTCGGCATGAAACGCGTAGGTGGTGTGTTCATGTAGCTTCTGCTTCTTTTTGGAAGACTGCAATAAATAGCTGATCAACTAATTTTGGAGTCTGCCTGGGGTTATTGTGAATACTGGTCATTGGCTGTGCTCTGGCTGCTGCTATACTAAGTTGGATCATCCTCACCCACAGACTGCATGCCCTGGATGCATTGACAGTGGGAGTGTTCCTGCAAAAGATACAGGTACTGGGCCATAGTACCATGTAATTTTTTCCTGTTGCACACAACTGCTGCTTATATTTAGTTGGTTACAGAAATGTGCCATTATTTGTGATCATCAAGTGGATGCCACTAGGCACAGAGTCCCATTATTTTCTTCATCATTTTGAGGAATGGATAATATACAAGCATCCTGACGCTTATCGGATTTATTGACACAACCCTATGTGGTCACATATGATTTTTGGAGCACCACAATATCCTCTATCGAACTGCTCCAGAAACCCCCTGCTCAAGTACAATAGTATTAAAAAATTTATAAAAACTCTGCGATCGCTTGTGAGATATGTGCAGGGAGAGGCGGCTCTCTCTGTGCAGCTCTGCAGCCAGATCGTATGTATATGTGTATTTTTTTTTTTTTTTAAACTATTTGATCATTAGAAAAAACGAATGGCGCACAGCCAGGGAGTCAGGTGTAGAATAAAAAGGGAGCGAAGACAGAGAGTAAGGGAACTTCTCTTTATTCCTTCACGGTCTGCTATGAGCATGCGCGAAGGGAACTTCTCTTTATTCCTTCACGGTCTGCTATGAGCATGCGCGAGCGACAATAGGGGTGGTCCCTATATTGGATGTAGTTGATGCGGGTTTGAGCACCCCAACTCTGTATCTAAACTATTTGATCATGCCTGTTTCTCTACATGGCTTCAACATTTCTTAATATTATACACATAGATTCTATGTTGTGGATACTAGGTTTCTGGTTATCTATGCCATGCAACACTGTTTTTCTATTCTCTCTATTTTTTCAATATGAGCGAGACCAAAGTCAACAGGCATGATTTTATTTTTTAAATCCCTACAGTATATGGTTGGTCTCTTAGTGAGTTCGGCAATACCATCTGGTTTACACTTACCTGTTCAGGGGCGGAGAATACGTGTTGATCCCACGCTGAGACCTCTATTTAAGGAATCTTTTGTTAAACACGGGTCACTCTTTGATATAGCTCCGTAGGAGAGACAGTCGTCAGAGGACTTCTTTTTTTGTTTCTTAGTGGTTTGGCTATTATGCCTAATAAATCTATTGGATTTTAAATTTGCCTCCATCCAGCCTAATTTTGCGGTGCTCAGCCCCACCTCCTGGTTTTGCTCGTTCTCCATATAGTAAGTGTACATTCTTTTATTGTTCATTGATCTTCTTCTTCACAATCATAAGTCACTGATTCATCTTCTTTAATCTTTCGTTATCTTATAGCCTTAACTATAGCGCAGTAAGCTGTTCTTATATCTTTATTTATATGCTTGTGGATCATCCTGCGTAGCTCTGTATAATCAATGTTTTCTTTCTGGCATTTCGGGATTGCTTTATTTCTTGTTGTTTCTTATGTAGGGCAAAACACTAGGGACAAAAGTCTCTGAAATCAGTGCATCGGAGTTGTGGATTAATATTATAGCAACATATTTTCTTAATGTCTTTCAGTTAGAAGACACATTATTGCAACACCAGTGAGTAGAAACAATGACTTGCTTGAAGAGCTCATTAATGGGATATAGAAAAAATGCCTGGGTCTAGAGCTTTAAGAGCCAAAAGCTGTCTGTGAGTGTGAGGATTCGCCATCCTGACGGTCGCAGACCGTCTCCTCACCTCAATAACCCTTCCGTGACGGACACTCAGGATGCACTATCTCGTGGTCCCACAACGCACGCCTGATTCCCCATCTGCGCGTTCCAAGCCCCGTCCCCACTCTAATGATAGACAGGACCGGCATGGGAGTGTCCCGTGCCTCAGGCTCCGCCCCCTGACCTCCGTAACGTGCGCGATCGGTTCCGCCCCCACATTCACTCTAAGGATATCCAGGACCAGTGTGGGCGTGATGCGCACCTCAGGCTCCGCCCCTTGACCTCCGTGATGCGCGCGGGTCGGCGCGCGATCGGTTCCGCCCCCATCCCTGATTAGGCTGCATCCTAGGGCTCGCCCCCGTGCACCAGCAACCTATTGGAGTCTTCTTCCTGGTTCCGCCCTGGCTGGCTATTGGAGGCTCCTCCATTATATTCCTTCCTTCCTCATTCAGTCTTTGCTGAGCATAGTCTAGTGTGACGCCGTGCCTTGCTGCATTCCAGTTCCTGTGACCTTGACTTGCCTGTTGTACTCTTGTTGACTGACCCTGCATCTCTCTTGGACTCCGCACCTCTCCTCTCCTGATCCGGCTGCGAACGACCATTCTCCTTTCTCCAGTCCTGACCTTGGATAAGTACTCCAACGATCCTATTCTGAACCTGGCTACATACCCCGACGATCCGCTACTCTCCAATCCCAAACTTGGCTACGCACCCTGACGATCCGCAACTCTCCACTTCAGACTTGGCAAGAAGTTACTACTATTCTCCAATCTATAACCCTGACCTGGCTTGAACAACTACTCTACATCCTAGGTGTGCCCGCGTGGCTGTGTGTCGGCGTTAACCAATTCCCTACCTCAGCACCGCGGTCGCGCTTCGTTTGTGGTGAGCTACGCGTTACAGTGAGACAGCAATGGTGCAACAGTTCCTATTGTTACAGGCAAATCACCCTAGATCTAATAAAGTTCAATCTTCATCTATAGAATTGAAATGCAATAATAGTTATATTACTCACAATTTGGTGGAAATCTATCTTCAGATGCATGCATCTAGCCAGGAGATGAAATAGAAGGGAGATCCAAACTAGGAGAAAAAAAGCAGAGCACTGTGTTGGAAGAAACTGGGGCTAAGCAGATGCAATATTAAAAAATAGTGGAGGTAAGTACTCTAAAGCGTTTCGCACTATTACAGTGCTTTGTCAAAGTAGCCACCTAGTTTGTTGTTATATTTTGTTATCGTACAGTATTTGTTGTTAAAGATTCTTCATACGTTTTTCAATAGTATTTATAAAAGTATACCTTGTATCTTGAGCAAGCTACAGTAAAGTGAATGTTCAGCTTTAGTTGAAATTCTCTTCTGCTAGTTTGAGGTTCTTGAAATTGATTGTTTTTTCTTTTTTTTAATACATTTTCTTCTTTTTGGTTTTGCATTCAGATGCAATTTCCAGCAAACCAATCAGTATCCTTTCATGTTTAAAAACTGTTAAGGACTGTGCAGTCTGCAATCGCATGTCTTTTGTTAGTTAAGATGTAGACAATTGAATTCTTGATTCCATTGTGTGTAGGCCTTTTTATACATTCTACAAAGTCTACCAATGTGTCTCCACATTCATCACTGTTACAATAACCATACTTACCAACTCATACTTTGTCTTTCTGTTCGGCACCAATCTGTGCATTAAAATCTCCCGTAATTATCTTGAGGTGACTATTTACTGTGTTGTTATGGTAATTTCATGTAAGAAATCTTCCACTTGGAGCCCACACTTGGATAATTTGAAGATTGTATCTCTTTTTTCAACTGAATGATGATTCTGGTTGCTCTTGCTCTTGCCAATGAGCTTTCATACGCCATTATTTTATTTTTCCATTTCTTTAAAATATTGAAGTCTACTCCACTGATTCTTCAATTTTCCATACATCTGTAATAGAATAGGTGTCCACTTTTGAGCTTGATGAGGCCAAAATCTTTTCTTCTTACTTATTAAGACCAACAATACCCATTCAAACTTTTCAAGCTCTTCTTCCAGTTTTTGTAGAGCTACTTCACTGGAGAGAGTCCAGCAGTTATACTGTAGGTAGCCAGATTAGGTTTATAATGACAGCTGATGTTTAACTTCTCGAGATTCTTAGCACCCTCTGACTTTGTGTCATTTTCCTGAACGCTATAAAGCCCAGGAACAATCCTGCCTCCAAAGAATGAGGGCTATTGCTTTTCTGTATCTTTTATATTTCGAGGGTTGAGGCCTTAATTCCCATGCTTGTTGGCAAGTTCCTTTCTCACTTTAGCCAGGTATATTCATCAAGCTTTAGTAGTATGGTTGTCTCAACCATCACAAGGGCTATATCTTCTATATACACCCTCAAATCAATATAGGGATAAAACTGCCTCAAAGTACCAGGAAGGTGTACCGGGGGTTGAAGAAGATGTATAGTAGCCCTTGTGATGGTAGAGTCAACCATACTACTAAAGCTTGATGAATATACCTGGCTAAAGTGAGAAAGGAACTTGCAAACAAGCATGGGAATTAAGGCCTCAACCCTCGAAATATAAAAGATACAGAAAAGCAATAGCCCTCATTCTTGTTGTTTCTTATGTAGGGCAAAACACTAGAGACAAAAGTCTCTGAAATCAGTGCATCGGAGTTGTGGATTAATATTATAGCAACATATATTATATATAAAACAAAATATGTATATATAAAATCTGCTACTTTATATTCTGTCCCGAGTGCCCAGTGAGCAGGAATGTTACTGCTATGGATCAGAGCTTCTCCCCACATCCTCTTGTCAGCTTGTTTATGACAGCACACTCATTAATAGTGTCCTACTCCTCTCCTGCGCTCAGCACTAGTTACGAGGGTAAGAAGAGAAGTGGTACAGTAATAATGAGCTCACTGGTATTAAGTACTGTAGCTTCTGTAACTATAGGGAGGCGCTCCTTCGTATAGCTGCAACTTCTCTGCTCCCTGTGCACCATAAAGAGACACAAAGAGGTACAGCCTCCCCCAAAATATCTATCTCCCCCTACATGTAACTCTCTCCAAACCACCTGTCACTTACTCCCCTGTCCATGTCAACCAGAATCTCCTCAAATTATCAAGAGATGCAATAAAATGAACAAAGCAGCGTACTGCCCAGGGAGACAGGTGGTTTAAAAAAAAATTATTGTCTAACTAAAATTACAAAAAGAGGTGTGAACCCTCCTACGCGTTTCACACCGTGATGAGTGAAACACGTAGGAGGGTTCACACCTCCTTTTTGTAATTTTAGTTAGACAATAATTATTTTTTATATACCACCTGTCTCCCTGGGCAGTGCGCTGCTTTGTGCATTTTTTTGCATCTCTTGTTGCGGTTTGGACCTTTATCTACGGTTGGACATGCCTTCAAAGAATCCAGCTGGCTCTAGGAGTGGGTAAGATATACTGAAGAATTATTTCATTCAAGATAGACTACAAGATTAACTACAAGTTTTGGTGAGTCTTTGGACTTTTATTATACAATTGTCTCCAATGAGGTACAGCAAAGTGAGAGCATCCTTTTTTCTGTTACCTTCAGGAGGCTTAAGACGTGTTGGACTCTAGTCACTCACCTAGTACTATATCTACTCCATAATAAAGCCACATTTCTGTGATTCATTTATGGAAATTAATTAATAATAATAATAATTCCAGGACTGTTGGAGCACCCACTACTTTCATATCTTGAATTCCCCTCATATTATCCACTCTCTCCATGGCAGCCACATTATGTTGCCCACTACATACTGAATATATTTATATATACTATATATATTTTTTTAATATATATTGTGATACAATCACTGTCTCTAGGTGCTGGAATAGGGCCGCAATAGGACTTTCCAGCACATAGAGAGTTAATGTCTCTAGAAAAGCCAACAGCAGCTGCAAACTAACTGAGCAGGCTGAACTCCTGTTTGCACATGGAGTTTTAACACTCTGGAAGTGACTACACACAGAGGGAGAGAGCTGTTCCCAGAGAAGTTGGACAGAGAAGAGTTCTCCCCAGCTGTGGAAGCTGGCACAGTTCCCTAGGCTCACTGGATGGTGGTCGCGGAGCCTGCTGGACTGCCTGGGTCTTAATCCCAGGAAGAGGAAGGAAGGACGCAAGACCATGCTGAAGTGGGGATGTCCTGTCCTTAACATTGGACTTACAGAGGAGAGATTCTATGAGCACTCATGGGGCTGAGCTCCCCTAGGAAGGAAGGACGTGAGACCATGCTGAAGTGGGGACATCTGCTACATAACCTTGGAATAACAGATAAGAGAAACACAATATTGTTGTGTGCAGAGACTGTATATGTTTAGCTACAATAGTAACCTATTATGGGGTGGTAACCAATTTAGCTATCCATCCAGTTAGTAAGGGCTGAAGCTCCATGTATGGTTAGTCTCCTAAGAGGTGTAGGCTTTTATTTTATGCCTTAATCTGGGACATAAGATCCTACACTTTGACGGAGACATCACAATAGTATCTGTACCATGTTAGCCGAGCTTAACAATCAAAAACGAATAGACAATACCATTCTGTGGCTAACAAAATGCTTTTATTTGTGCTAGCTTTTTAGATACACTGATCTCTTCTTCTGGCGATGTTACAATGGATAAAGGAAGAAAGGGGTTTACTTACAAACAGTGCATCCGTGAATGTATCTGTGACTGAAGCCTATCCCTCCCCCTGTGCAGTATGCGATTTATGACTTAAGGTGTTAAATGGTCCCTGAATGTTAGTGAAGTAATAGTGTGTGTGTAAGTAGATTGAAAGATTCTGCACATATGGTGAGCTCCAGCTCTACTTCCTGTGGCAATCACAAATGTGGTTGGTCAAAATGCATAATGTCCAAGCATCTTACTATCAGTAACTCCTTCATTTCCTCTTCCAATCGATCTGTCCATCCTATGAAAAGCAACATTAATGGTTTGACAACACATGTATATGCTTTGTCCTGTGCCTGCAATGTATTTTTTGTAATTGGACGAACAAAACGGTCCCTGTGTATTAGATTTTTGGAACATCGACGGGCCATTATTAGAAGTGTTCTTACTCATAGTGTCCCTCGACACTTTTCCATTTTGCACTCCAAAGATCCTACCAGTTTAAGGATCACAGGTATTGAATCTATCCCTAGCTCTCGATTAGGTGGGGATAGGTTCAAGACACTTTGTATCCATGAATCCTACTGGATTTACTGTTTGGGTACCATGGCACCATCAGGACTCAATGAGTGCATTGATACAAGTATTTTGGTTTAGTGCACCTCTGTGTTCATTGCTAGAGTTTAAGTAACTCTTACCGTTGCCAATTAGTTGACTATAAAGCTTGTGCTGTTAGATCTCTTTTATGTACAGTAGATACAGCTGATATTGATCTGTCCGGTCTCCACTGTTTTTTCCTTTTTATGTTATGGCCCATGCTGGTTTCGGTTTCTATTTTTGTTTCATTCTAACAACCAATAAAATTCGCTTTTTTATTGACCTTTTCTCTCTTATACTTTTTACATTTTTATTATGTTCATTCTCCCCCTATACACATATATATTGATTCCATCATGATATATTTTTATATTTTTGAATTGATGTATTGAGGTGTTGTATGAACTACCTGTGTAATATGATCTATTATGATGTAAAACGTTTTATACTTGTTAGCGTTTGAGCATAGAAATAGTCAATAATTTTGCATATAACCTATATTTTAGCTGTTTATCAGGTGACAATGCATACACATTTTTTCATGTCCTAAATAATATTTCATTTTATTTATTATTGTTATAGTTGAATATCTTAGTTATGGACATTTAATCTTGTTAAAAGACCTAGATTGGCATTAGCTGCTTTTCACAGGTGCAGCCATTGATGTAGTGACTAAGTAGAGAAAAGGGGGGGGGGAATACGAGCACTGCAAAAATGACACTCTGGCTAGGGCATGTGCAAAAACGTGAAAAAAGGCTTTATTGTGGCTTAACACGCCATTAAAATTACATGTCCACCGTCCTCTGACGCGTTTCGTTCCCAACGGAACTTTATCAAAGAGTATTCCTTGTGTCTGCCAGACTCCTCATTTATAGCCCTAATTACTTAATTGAAGCAGGTGGAGGGTGTTGCCCATGTATGGCATCACCTGTTAAGTCACTGCACTATTGTAGTCCCATAGCTTATGTATTTATTACCTTATATATGTAGTGATGTGTAATTACAGCACTCAGGGGGTTAAGAAATACTAAAGAGGCATAACTATAAGTCCTCAAATTCATCTTGGTTCTAACTACAAGTTGCTGTGGCAGTATATAAGCAACTATGATGGTACCTACACAGGCATATAATGTTGGAGTCTGGTTTCTACAGGAATATGATACAAGGAGAATACATGAGTTTAAAACAATATAGGATACTTACAAAGAATCCATTATAAAAGACTTTCCCTTAACAGAGAAAGACACCTATTAAAATAAAATCAAATCATCAAGACTGTTAATTGAGACAGAATACAGATATTTTAAGCACATATAAACATAAGTAAAAAACAAAGAAAAAAGACATATTATAGCAAAATAAACATAGACATGAAAAAAATGAAAAAAATAATAATAAGAAAAATTATTAAAAACCATTATGGACAACAGACCCTACTACATTATTATAGCTTATTACAGATAATAATGCTCTTATCAGAGACTGTAGAGTGGAGATTTGTTATGTTGTTATTTTAGAGGTGAGGAGCTACATTTAATTGCATGTAGGGGTTATAGAAGAATACCTCTTATATAACCTGAAGCTATATGATTCTACTTTTATATTTTTTACCATATGACAATAAACATAACTATAATGTCGCTGACATTCACAATTAGTCGCGCAAACCAATTATCGATACATTTTTGCTTATATAATACCCTCTTAAATGCATAAGGAATAGTGTATACCATGTCATACTTCTAATTCCTATTGAGGTTATATTTATAATTATTAATATCTAGTTTTGTTCTTATCGGTTCCTCACTCTCAACTCTTTCCACCCTTAACTGTCATTTACAGGAAATGGACCAGTTCCCAGTCTACATTTAATCCAGAGGGGTGGAGACTATTCATACAGTAGATCCACATCATTTCTCTTTTATTCAACTGTTTTAGTCTGTCCCCTCCCCTCTTTGCCACTGGTACGTGTTCCAGGCCTGAAAAAGAGAACCCCTCAAGTCCACCCTTAGGGCACATATTAAAGTGTCTTGGAACGGGGTGCAACTTGTCATTTTTCTTTATAAGCCGCACGTGCTCTTGGATTCTGAGCTTTAAAGCTCTTGTTGTGCGTCCGATATAAATCATGTTGCACCTACACGTAATCATATACACCACGTAGCTGGTATTGCAGTTGATAAATGTCTGTATTTTTTTGGTTCCCTTCGGTTTAATACATTTAATCTCTTTCAATGCATTTGAATATTGGCAGATATTACACCGGCTGCATTTGTAGAAACCTTTAGGTATGTTTCGTATGCCATCGGAAACCTTTGATGAAAACAGACTCGGTGATAGATACGCTGCCACAGATTTAGCTTTGCGGAAGACTAGTTTTGGCCCTTTCTCAGTGATTGATTTAAGATCTTGGTCTAGTTTAAGCGTGTCCCAGTGTTTCTCCACTATTGATCTAATAATGTGTGATTGTTTACTCTGCTGAGTAATGAAGAGTGGTAATGGTGTACCACCCTCCATACCCCACTGATTCCTTCTGCCAGCATTTGTGGAGAGTAGATCCTCTCTCTTCATGGTCTTAACCAGAGCTAGAGTGTCTAAAAGCTCTTTTTCTTTGTATCCTCTCTCCACAAATCTTGCAACAAGTTTTTTTGACTGTACTTCAAAATTCTCTTCCGTGGAGCACAATCTTTTTAAGCGCATTAATTGTCCCTTGGGTATGCCCCTCTTTAGTGGTGCAGCATGATTGCTGCTTGCCATCAGATAAGTGTTCCTCGAATTGGGCTTCCTGTACACATCGGTCTGAATCTCTCCCTCCATATCTATATAAATCATAAGGTCTAAATAACAAATGTGGTGAATACTGTGATCATATGTGAAGTGTAAATTATAATCATTAATATTTAAAGACTGGATAAAAGTATCCAGAGCATGTGCATCACCCTCCCAAACAAAGATAAGATCATCTATATAGCGTCTATAAAAGATGATGTGATTCCTATACATATTTTGATCACCGTAAATAAAAAGTGATTCCCATAGTCCCATAAAAAGATTCGCGTACGAAGGTGCAAATGACGTGCCCATAGCTGTGCCTATAAGTTGTAAATAAAATTGTGCATCATAACAAAAATAATTGTGTGTGAGTAAAAAAGTAATGGATTCGATAAGGAAAACACACAGTGCAGGGGAGAGATCAGATTCATTCAAAAAGTGTTGAGCAGCCTCTATGCCTTGTCTATGGCTAATGATGGTGTACAGGGATTGCACATCCATCGTTACCCATATACAGTTATGGTTCCAATGTATAAATTTCAAATCCTCAATGAGGTCTCTTGAGTCCTTGATAAAGGAGGGTAGACTTAGCACTAGAGGCTGCAAAAATGATTCAACATAACGTGATATTATCGGTTCCTCACTCTCAACTCTTTCCACCCTTAACTGTCATTTATAGGAAATGGACCAGTTCCCAGTCTACATTTAATCCAGAGGGGTGGAGACTATTCATACAGTAGATCCACATCATTTCTCTTTTATTCAACTGTTTTAGTCTGTCCCCTCCCCTCTTTGCCACTGGTACGTGTTCCAGGCCTGAAAAAGAGAACCCCTCAAGTCCACCCTTAGGGCACATATTAAAGTGTCTTGGAACGGGGTGCAACGTGTCATTTTTCTTTATAAGCCGCACGTGCTCTTGGATTCTGAGCTTTAAAGCTCTTGTTGTGCGTCCGATATAAATCATGTTGCACCTACACGTAATCATATACACCACGTAGCTGGTATTGCAGTTGATAAATGTCTGTATTTTTTTGGTTCCCTTCGGTTTAATACATTTAATCTCTTTCAATGCATTTGAATATTGGCAGATATTACACCGACTGCATTTGTAGAAACCTTTAGGTATGTTTCGTATGCCATCGGAAACCTTTGATGAAAACAGACTCGGTGATAGATACGCTGCCACAGATTTAGCTTTGCGGAAGACTAGTTTTGGCCCTTTCTCAGTGATTGATTTAAGATCTTGGTCTAGTTTAAGCGTGTCCCAGTGTTTCTCCACTATTGATCTAATAATGTGTGATTGTTTACTCTGCTGAGTAATGAAGAGTGGTAATGGTGTACCACCCTCCTTACCCCACTGATTCCTTCTGCCAGCATTTGTGGAGAGTAGATCCTCTCTCTTCATGGTCTTAACCAGAGCTAGAGTGTCTAAAAGCTCTTTTTCTTTGTATCCTCTCTCCACAAATCTTGCAACAAGTTTTTTTGACTGTACTTCAAAATTCTCTTCCGTGGAGCACAATCTTTTTAAGCGCATTAATTGTCCCTTGGGTATGCCCCTCTTTAGTGGTGCAGCATGATTGCTGCTTGCCATCAGGTAAGTGTTCCTCGAATTGGGCTTCCTGTACGCATCGGTCTGAATCTCTCCCTCCATATCTATATAAATCATAAGGTCTAAATAACAAATGTGGTGAATACTGTGATCATATGTGAAGTGTAAATTATAATCATTAATATTTAAAGACTGGATAAAAGTATCCAGAGCATGTGCATCACCCTCCCAAACAAAGATAAGATCATCTATATAGCGTCTATAAAAGATGATGTGATTCCTATACATATTTTGATCACCGTATATAAAAAGTGATTCCCATAGTCCCATAAAAAGATTCGCGTACGAAGGTGCAAATGACGTGCCCATAGCTGTGCCTATAAGTTGTAAATAAAATTGTGCATCATAACAAAAATAATTGTGTGTGAGTAAAAAAGTAATAGATTCGATAAGGAAAACACACAGTGCAGGGGAGAGATCAGATTCATTCAAAAAGTGTTGAGCAGCCTCTATGCCTTGTCTATGGCTAATGATGGTGTACAGGGATTGCACATCCATCGTTACCCATATACAGTTATGGTTCCAATGTATAAATTTCAAATCCTCAATGAGGTCTCTTGAGTCCTTGATAAAGGAGGGTAGACTTAGCACTAGAGGCTGCAAAAATGATTCAACATAACGTGATAAACCATCTCCCAAAGATCCAATGCCTGACACAATCGGCCTACCCGGCGGATGCGTCAGGGTCTTATGGATCTTTGGGAGATGGTAAAAAATAGGTGTGACAGGATGTTGTGTGTACAGGAAGCCCAACTCTACTAAGTAGCCTATTTAAATACAACTATGTGATGTGCCTATCAATCCTTGAGAAAGTCACGAGCTGTGACGAAACACGTTGGACTTCGTGACGCATTACGTATCAACGTGTGTCGTATCGTTTGGAGGCGGGACGAAGTACCAGGAAGCTAGCGTGAAGGTGCTCCACTCTGTTCTGCTCAAACCTACTGATCGCAGTGCGCCTGGGGCGCCTGTCGTGGCTGGTCATTGCTGACAGGGTCGCGGCAGGATCGTGGTGTGGTTGTAGATTAACTGGATCTCTGTGGAGTGACATTTACACTGGAGGAGATAGACTATATCAGCAGCTCTCCCCACCACAGATGAGTATCCCTCATAGCTCTGGCAGCATGGTTTTTGCTGTCCGTGTGATACCAGCACTTGATTTAAAAAGAGGAAAAGTGCCCGATCCATGTGTAAAATCCAATAATAAAGGTTTAATGATACGAACAAAGACAAATGCACACTCACACTTTGCCAATAAAATAAGAGCGTTGTATGGGTCAAGCCCATGTGCCAGCATGTACCAGACCGTGGTAAGTTCGTTCCGTCTCGATGTGTGAACAATAAGGCTTCACTGCTGCTGGTGTTACCGTCTCAGCGTATCTCCGGCAACCCGAATGAGCAGCCTGTAGTTCCTATTCAGCACGGCACGTCTTAGAAATGAGTCAGAGAACTTCCTCTCTGTTTTCTGGCTTCTGACGTCTGTACTGCTCCACCACCGTAGTTCATTGACCATGTGACCCTATGCGTTTTCTTCTGACTCAGCGGATTTCATCAGGGATGATATATATTTATCCTGAACAGTCTTAAGGATTATCCTTATTTCACTTTTTATCTGATCCCCGTTGTTTAGTCACAAATGTTATCCTTTTATTACATTTTATCTAATTTCTTTTTTGATTTTTCTAATTTCTTACGGTTTGATAGTCAGAACTCCGCTAAATACGTAACGATGCATTAACATCAGTTAACGTATTGTTAACTGCTAATGAGGATCTTCAGAGCCTAGTAATGATGTGGTAAGTGCCATGGTTTAATTAAAAACGAACTACCGTTAACTTTAATGGACATTTTGCTAATGATATGCAAAAGAGATGGGGACCATCTCAATGCAAAGCCTCAACAATTCGTTAACTTTAACGAGGAAATTAAAAAAGCATTTTTTCCTGGCGTTAGGTGCTGGAAGCCCTTAACACCAAGTACCAGATAATTATTTGACCTTGTCCAGGGTTCTGAAGTGGGTCACTGGCTTCCTACAGTGTACTGCCATACTGTAGCAATATAGGATGCCAAAGTGAATACCCTGGTCAAATAATGTATCCATGACCTGTGTATTAACTCCTTGCAAGCCATGGTGACCAAGAAGGCATGCACTACGCATGATAGCTATGTTATTTATTATTGTATGTATTATATAAATCCTTTTGATGCAAGAGGGTAGCGCAATATTTGTATTATGTAATATGCCATATATTCAGCTTCATTACATTATTTCCTAAAGTAGCAAAAACAATAATAACAACAACAACAAATATTTACACATCACTGGCAGTGTTTGCAGCGCTGTACATTGAGTTTTGCAGGCACTAGTCCCTGCTCTGGAAATCTAATCGTTGTGTCTTTGGCACAGGTAGATAAGGGGACTTAATCATGCTCACAAGGAGAAATGACTGTGGTTCAAATCTTGGTCATGCACTTTAAAGGAAGCAATATTTCAACTAAGCTAATTTCTTCAGCCTTATGAAGTGTGGTCTTTCCAATAAAAAAATGAGTACTCAATTATTAATATCCGGTGCCCACTCAAAGATGACTGATTGCACTAGCTCTGATCAGTAAGAATAATTGATTGAACAAGAAGAGGAGCACCACAAATAAGTGAACACACTTAAGAAATTGAAGAGTGGGAGATTTAATGAGAAAAAGAATGAGTTTGTGCCTTAATAAGTCATTGAATCCTGAGAGAGATGTGTGTCTAAAACCAAGTGGTTATGGGCATCTGTTTAAAGTGGGGAGGGGAGGGGAGAATTCTTCAAAGATTTTGAGGGCTGTCAAGCACCCAAGTTATTAAAGAGCCTTATAAGAGGGCAGAGTATATTCCCAAAAACTAGTTTCTGCAGCACAGTGTATTCCTACCTGGGGGGTCTGCCCCATTCTTATTGGGTTTAGTTGTATGTGTGGGGGGATGAGCTCAAAGAGATTGGGTGGACATATTTGATGGGAGATATAGAAAGTGGCAAAGAGAAGGTAGTTTTACTGTGTCAATAATATATAAGTGAAGTGTAATCATTATTCTTTTAAATATTGGTTCAGGGGCCACAACCTCACAAAATGGGTTTCCCAAAGCAGATATAAATGCCCCTGTACAATGTTATGTGGAGCTGTCTTCCCATTTCTAGGGTAGATTTAGATACCATTTAAATGAATAGAGATGAAATCATTCTTGGCAAAGAGATTGCAGGTTCAAAACATATTGAATAGTGCTCTGCCTTTTCTGCCATAGTATACTGTATGCAGGAAAAGAGAGGGGTGTTGGGGAGAGAGAAGGGTACCGTGGGGGATGGAGAAAGAAAGAGAGAGAGAGAGGACAAAGGAAGATAGAGTGAGAGAGAGAGAGAGAGAGAAATAGGGTGAGAGTGATAGGGTGAGAGATAGAGAAAAGTTACTGCACATGGATAAAGAGAAAAACATTATAAGGTGGCTGAAGAAGATTGAAGGAAGGGAGCATGGGAATGACAAATTGAGAGAAAAACAATAAGGCCTTACTACTCTTTGATAAAATGAATTGGACATCCTTGTTAAGGAGTTGTAATACAATGGTGGCTGCGTCCTTATATAAAGTATTAAATGTTGCATTCATGTTGTATTAAATCAACTGTTCAATGCTTCCGTTTCCTGAACAGTGGACCACTTATAGGTTATAAGTTCACATAATATTTCCCCTTTTTATAATATGCCACAATGAATGAAAATGTCACCCTAATACATGAGCTTTGTGGTTATGAGTTAACTTCAGGGAAAATAATATCCATTACAGTTTTAGGTACAGTCCCGTTATATTCATGAAGATACAATGCAAAGACAGAGCATATATATTGTAACAATACATGCTTAACTGTTTCTCTGCCAGAGTGGCTTGCATATCTCCAGGGGTTAATGTAGCACACTATTTACATATACACGTAGAGTGACTGAATTTGAAGCAGAAAGGGTTAACTTTGCACCTGCCTATTATTTGCATAGTGTTTCGTGTGTAAATATGTATCTGTCCAATCATGAAACCCTTGTAATTAGTGTTTTGAACTTGTAAAATGCTGTATAATCTATTTGAATGAGAACATCCTGTTAGGGACAGACCCGATTGCAAACTGCATTTCCTTTCCCTCTGTCATCATAGTCACAGGACTATTTTAAAATCATTCAATAGTAATGACAATAAATTGGACAACAGAGGTTCCCCATCCATAGAATGAGTACTATTCCTGCCAGCTAACTCAAGGTCAAAAGCGTTATCAACAGTGCAACCTTAGGCTGCGCTTATAGTGACGGCGAAGCAACGTCGCCCGAAAACAAATGCATTTTTGCCGGGCCGTGCGCTTATGGTTAGCATGACGGCGACAAAGCGACGGGAGACGGGATTTTCTGAAGCTGGCAATATTTGATTTTTCAGGGGCTGTTGCCTCATGTGACAGCCCCTGAACCAATCAATGGCCTGGTCGCCCACGACGCCGGCGCAAAGCAAAATACAACTATACGTGTGGCCTTAGTAAGAGCATATTTTTGGTCCCCCTCACACCAATAAAACCATGCATATATAGCATATAATAAATACCATGCTAATAATTAATTAATTATAAATAAAAAGCTTTATTTTTTATATATATGATATAGTATATCACTCTCTCCTCTCTCCTCTCTCATGTAGTCTCAAATCGTCTACTCCTCTCTCTTCCTCTACCTTCATCTCTCTCCTATCGCTCTCTCTCCCCGCTCTATCTCTCGCTCTCTCTCTCTCTATCTCTCTCATATCTCCTCTCTCGGTTTCTACGTGAATAAGGTGGTACGCTAGTATTGTGTTGTGGTGCCGTGTGTGTGTGTGTGTGTGTGGTGTGTGTGTGTGTGTGTGTGTGTGTGTGCGTGTGTGTGTGGTGGTGGGTGTGTGGGTGTGGGTGTGTGTGTGTGTGTGGCCAAGACCTCTGGCTACCATCAATCTTTTGGGCCCTAACAGTATGTCTTGTTAGGTACAGGCACTATGAGGGATAAGCTTTTTCATAAAGGCCTAGCTTGCTATTGCAGCCTTGATGCACTGTTACTGTATCCAGAGGAGGGTCTAGCAACAATCTGAGAGTTCCATCCTGGGTGAAATACTGACTGGGAGGGACACATGCACAAAATGTGATGCCTGTCAGTATCAAACCTGCCCTGTTATGGGGCAGGGTTACAAGCCACTCCCTTAGGGTACATATCTCCCAGAAGTCAGGGCTCTCTCCCTGCCCCCTGTGGAGTGGGAACATGTCTTACCCTGTATACCATCAGGGGTAAAGGAGCTGGGATGGGCCTACAGGGCCTCAAGCTAGTGGGATGCTGTTCCAGGGATTGTACCTGTATAAACAACATGTGCATTAATAAACCTAGCTGGACTATACTTGTGGCTGCATTTTCTGTACATATTTTGGTGCAGTGTTGACTATCCTGGCCTGTACAGGATCCTCACGGCTGGAGGCACTGCAGCATGGAAGATCGGTTCTGAGAACCTGTCCTGATGTCTCCCCATACCACAGTCGAGTTTCTCAAGGCTTCCTGTTCCACCTCCAGGTATGCACCGCACCAACTCAGAGTGGGGGAAGATGTGCTATATAGATAGATAGATAGATAGATAGATAGATAGATAGAAAATATAAGGTGCGCAAATGTTAAATCAAACAACAGATAACACAATAGATGCTGCCACAATGTGTAGGGTGCGCACAATACCAATGAATAAGTAAGGAGAAAAAAGCAAAGGGCGCAAACTAATGTAAACAGATGTATGAATAAAACACCTGCAGGGATATAATACAATGAAAAGTCCAATGAGGAATATCTGGGACTGGGTAGAACCTAGAAACAAGAGAAATAGTCAATATGGTGAAGTATGTAAGTTATATCACAGAATGCAGATACAAATCTTACTTACGAAAAAGCAGGTAAAAATGGGCATTTCAGGATAAAATCCTAATCTTTCACTGCAAAACTGGAAACATTAGCTGTAAGGTCTGATGTGTTGTCCTCGGAAGACACCACAGAACGGTTTCGTCTATCCATTATATAAATATATATATGCCCTGATGAAATCCGCCTTGACGGAAGAAACGCGTAGGGCCACGTGATGCAAGTGAACTACGGTGGCTGAGTGAGTGCCAATCCTGACCCCAGAGAGGAAAGTGGCTGCTATTAACCTCGTGAATAGGAACCTTTAGACTAGGAAAAATAGAACTGCATTTTCGGGTTGCCGGAGGATCTTTTAAACGGTGACATCAGCAGCAAAGTTCCAAAGGATACATACCATGATGGTGTCAGGACCGCACCTCCGGTCTCCGTGCCTCACCTGCTCCCATGTTCCGCCGCAACGGTCCGCGCGGTTACATCTTCTGCCTTTCCCATGGCTCGCGCTCCGTCGACTCACTAGCCCCGCCTTCCGGGAGCGCGCAGCAGGTCCCGTCTGCGCGCGCACCTCAGCGTGTCACGCTCCAACCTCATGTGCAAAATTTAAAGGGACCAATGTCTGCACAAATGCTTGCACTAATCTCAGGTGGGCTACACCTGAGCCACATCCAGCTTCGGCCTATCACCGTTCCACATATATCTGAGCACTCCTCCTCTCTTCCCTCTCATTGACCCTCTCCGTTATTTAGGTTCACTCTACCCTCTGGTTGTTGCTGTGCATAGACCTTTCTATGCACCGTGCTCATCCTTAGCCTGAGTACCTGTTCCTGTCAGTTTCCATACCTCTGTTCTGACCCTGCTTGTGCCTGACCTGTTTCTTCTTGGTCCCCTGGACCATGGCTTGTTTAACGGGCTTCTACGCTCTCTACTCCATGACCACGGCTTACGACCTCGACCATTCTATGCTTCTCCAACCCAGGACCATAGGCAGTGCACTCCCTCTCCACTCTCTAACTAACCTGACCCGGCTACATGTTCACGACCATGCGATCCGACCTATCCTGTGGCTTAGGGCGGTGGTGTTATTTTCCCAACTCAGCCCCGCGGGTTCCGTCTAGTTGTAGTGAGCATACCGTGACAGACGGAGCACAGCAATGATGCGGTTTGGAGTTTCCATGTTGGCGCACTGAGTTAGCTATACCACGTTTTATATCATGGCACAACTTGTGAGCTTTCAATGTTACGTCCTCAATATTAAAACTTTTATACTCAGATATCACATAGTAGCATTATAGCGTGTATAACCAGGGGATCCTTATGACAAAGAGCACAGACCCGCAATGATGTATCGGCGCTTTTTTCCTCTCTTTTCTCTGTTTGGTTACACAATGGGAGGGGTGAACCCAGGAAAAAGGCTGCCAGTATCCAAAAGATCTCACACAAGGTTACCTAGGGTTAGACCACAGAATGTGCGTGATCACACTTATGAACTTTGGACTTTTATTATTTACTTCACAAGTTGCCATTATTATTGCATTTTTTAAAGTTTTTTATATGTTTTTAAATCATATATAACATTTGTAGTGTTCTACTCACACCACAGTACACACCCAGATTTACTTATTATTTCTAATTCATTAATTTTGTTTATCGGTCATCTGTGTATTAACCATCACCACACCATATATCCATTTATATTGGGTTGTTTCAGCAGTGTGCAGTGTTATATATATATATATATATATATATATATATATATATAAACAGGTATATTAAATAGACAGCGCCTATGGAGTGCCGCACACTGCTGAAACAACCCAATATAAATCGGATATATGGTGGTGAATGGTTAAATACACAGATGACCGATCAACTAAAATTAATGAATTAGAAATAATAAGTAAATCGGTGTGGTACTGTGGTGGTGAGTAGAACTAATACAAATTGTTATATAAATGATTATAAAAACATATAAAAAACTTTAAAAAATGCAATAATAATGGCAACTTGTGAAGTAAATAATAAAAAGTCCAAAGTTCATAAGGTTGATCACAGCACATTCTGTGGTCTAACCCTAGGTAAACCTTTGTGAAGATCCTTTTGGATACTGGCAGCCTTTTTCCTGGGTTCAACAACCTCCCATTGTGTAACCTAAACAGAAAAAAGAGAAGAGAAAAAAGTGCCTGATCCTAGTGTGATATCTGAGTATAAAGGTTTTAATTTGAGTATATTTATACTCATATATACTTAAACATATATATATATGTTTGTGTGTGTGCTCATTTGCAGGTCATTTCCAAGAATCCCTTGCCGCAGTGGAAGCGCTGTGTGCTGGGTGATAATGGTGAAAGGCGGAGTTGCAGACCTGTCTAAGACATGCAAATGATCATACAGTAATATTTCCATTTGCTATATATATATATATATATATATA